>LOND01002489.1:41516-56719 GCA_014220965.1 Paragonimus kellicotti
TGAAGTATGAGTGAAGGGCTTCCGTCCGTTCGATTGCATATTTACGAGCGTCAGTCGGCAATCGTCTCGCGTTCTCTTATGTGTGTGCAGGCTGATCTCCACACTCTTCATTCTTGTTCTGTAGTCAATGTACTCTCAGTTAATTCATCCAAATGCAGGGCACGCTGTTTGTCACACCTATCATCTGAGCGACGTGCCTATTGCCCAGGTGTTCAGCGACAGGGATCCGGGTTTTGTTACTTCGACCAACACGTCCTTGTCCCATAATTGCCGTTACCTCGCTAGTTTCCGTCTGGTCTTACTACTTAGGGCATCTGGGCGTACTGACCGTGCGTTGTTTACTGCAAATTAACCCCTCTTTTGCGCCTCCTCTTCCTAAACTTCACGTTCAAGCTTTCCTTGTATATCTACGTAACGGCATTCGTTGTCTGTCTAGAGGTCATCCAACGACTCGCTATAAAGCATTTCCGAGGTCTGTTTCCTCTTTCTTACACTGAACACTTGCTCTCGCCCGCGCTGGTCTGTTTTGCGGAAAACGCACACTGAGCTGCAGATTTTAGGTTGACACAAAGACAGATCTCGAGGTTTCCGACGTCGTTCGTCTGGGCGATGCATACTTTTCCGTTCGCCCCCAGAAGATGACAGTGAGCTTCCGGTTATTGGGCACTAATTAAGTGAACTTGTTCACAATGTTTTAGTGTGTGGTGTGGTGACCTGGAAATAACGCCGGTCTGATTGTTGTACGATGTGTAAAATTCTTCCCAAAATCATAGTTCACATTGTACATAGGATCTTAAGGATCTTTGCCTGCCGTCTGCTTGTTGCATGCGATCGCGTTTGTTTGTTTGCATGCTTGTCGACTTATGCTGCCAATGGCGCCTCACTCACTTTCCGGCTTGATCGCGCGCTCGACGGTCGGATCCTCAACCTCCCTAGCTATCTCCACGTGTCGGTGTCGCTTAGCACTGATTGAGACCTATTGTAATTATCGTATAATATACTTTGGGTCTCCCGCAATTAGTTGTGTTTTTATTTCGCGTCTGGTATTATTGAGTATACCTGGGAAGGCGTTAATTTAGTGTACGTACGCACAAAGATGGTCCTGCTCCTCTAACTGCTCGGTCAATTCAATCGAATCTCCTTGACGGCTCGATTGACCGGGATCCCCGTCAATCTACACATCGTTTACGAACATGTAAGAGGCCGCATTCAGCTGACCAGTCATATAGTTCATGTATATCAAAAACAGAGGAACTCCCGACACAGATCCTTTGGAAACTTCACCAAGCATCCATCGGATGCCTGATATTCCTTTTCCAAAGGACATTGTGAATGTTTTGTTTGTTGGAATGTCAATAACTCATTTGATGACTTCTGGCATTATACAGCAGTACTTAATTTTTTGAGGAGCCCGCTGTGGTCGAACGGTTCAGGTGTTAAGCAATACTATCGGCATCGCCTGGCGTGCTTACGAATCGTTGGTTGTGCCGGCAGTGAATTAGCGCTTGACCGTGGTTCGTTTTTTCCACCACTGACTGTGCGTCTACTATATCGTTGAGGGATGATGCGGATAACTTTTGGATACAGTACCGAAATAATCACCACCCAACAACTGTGGAGTAGTCCAGTTAAGCTGTTCAAAACCGTGTTCTCCAAACCAACATGCTTAGTTTGGAATCAGTGAAGTTGTGTATCATCGTGGCAACGACCTCCGATCATCTCGATGACTTCTGCCGAACAGTCTGTGTATTGTGGTATGTTGCATACTTTGTTTAGATTATGAAACTATCCACAGTTTAAACATTGATCAACTTTTCTATTATTTTCGTGTGTCTACCCCTCCGGTGCTTACTACTACTACTACTATCAATATTCCTGAGCTCAATCCAGCTCCAATTTCCTCGGTTGAGGATGCTGACGAAAACGGACCACCACAGTTGCGACTATGTAAACGTTCCAGAAATAAACAACACAGAAGCTATAACACTACCGACTTCTATTCAAACTGCTGCGAATATGGTGGTTACCAATAAACCTATTTCTCATTGCAGTTGTCCTACTGTGTTGTTGATAGTAAGACGTACGATTGCGCCCGAGTGGTAAGCACCTGGGTTGCTCAGTTCGGGGTGTCATTACTACTGCGTCGAAACTAGCTATGAGGTTTAGCTAAGTCAATTACCACATTTCTGTATTTATGGAAGCCCCCACAAATGGCAGGTTTATGCAACTTCTTATGGTGAATTCTTGCAAACTCAAGCTTGTAAACCTTCATACCTCTTTGAGAGAAATCGAAGACTATTTGGGATGCTTCGCTAAACGTAATAAATGGGGTAAAACTGATCATATCTAATCCCGCTGTCACAATTCAAAGTCTCCTTTTACGCAATCCAATTTCGACGATGGTAAATTGGGATCTTCTGTTAATTCTACTGATTCTACCAGTCAAATCATATGAACCTATCTAGTTAAAATTCTATTGAACATCCACGAATTCGCTGTGGACATTGGTAGCCTTGAATCACTTATCTTGAAGGCGGTAACTATAGAATCTACTGAGGCTTCTGACAAAATTATCACTGGACATGCCTCAACGATATTTGGTCCCTGTCAACACTCACTTTTTGATTCTCAATCCATTGTTAACAATAGTCACTTTTCGGTCATTGAACGTGGGCTATCGATTGTTGGTTTGAAAGCATGAAACTTCTGAATATTTCTGTTCCATTGCCTTCGGAGGCATGTAAACCACAAATGCGCAAGGTTTCTGGCGGTATGCGTATTGAACCAGTTTCGCTCGAACTCAAAGGCAACCCGATCTTTATGAGGCGTGGGCTACGTGAACCTGTCAGAAAAGCGATCGACCAACTTGCGCAGGAATGGACTATAACGCCCCTGCAATCTTCGGTCTGGGCTACAGTCATTATGATTCCGCCTAAAAGTGAGAGTAAAACGCCTCGAACTTGCGGTGGTTATCGATTCACACTCAACATATTCATTTCGCACAGGACTGGTGCCACTGTTAAACCGAGGAACATTCAACATCAACTTCACTTGTGAAATATGTTTTTCAACTATTGACTTAAAGGACGCTTCTGTACACATTCCATTTGTTGAGGCTCTGAGTGCCATGACAGCCATCAATACTCCTTACGAATTATTCTGGTATGAATTTCCGCCCTTTGGTTAGAATATATATATTTCCGGGCGCTGTGAACACCATTACTGTTCGCATTCACCAGGATGATGTTATCGTGCATGTACCAACCACGCCTATCCATTTCTGCATTCCTGGAACCAGCAGAGTAGGGATAGTTGAACATTATCCCGAACGCCGGTTCGTTAAATTTCGGGACTGCCCAGTTAGGCCATTGATATCAGCCGTTACAGTAATCATTGGGATTCGAATATTGGAGAAAAGTTAACCATGCGACTTCTAGCAGCCCTCACATATGCCTTTACCACGATGCATGTTAAGTCTACCGGGTAATATTTTGTGGCTTTCAGCCTAACGCCTACTTTGTGATTAGCCACCAGTCCCCAGCAATCTTCCCTTGGCTCAGTGACATGTTACTTGATTTAGCTGTTTGGCATAGCACAACCACAACCAGAGGACGAATCAGGGCAACGTGAAAGCTGTCTGTCCAGGCATTTTGTAGCCTGGTGTACTGAGAATGGCTTGCGCCTCAGAAACTGGGATCGCAGAGTTTCGTACAGCTTGTTGGAACCAGTCCAACAGAATAATACCCAGTCTGTACTCACTATCGAAAACCAATCGACAATGAAAACAAGGACTCAGCGCGTTGACCCTCGTGTATTAGTATCGACCCTGGAAAATAGAGTGTACAGAGAAAGCACGTCAAGCTAGCGAGGCACGGAGCGAGTTGTGTTTTAGCCCCGGGACGGATATTACAAAAAGGATGGCTTGACTAAAACAAAAGTAGGTAAAAACCAAAATCATCAAAAATGTACAAGTGAATGCGACTATCAAAAATATCATTTACTTATAGTCGCCACGTGCTTGTATTGGTCGTAACGACCTCTTAGAATGACATTGTTTGTTGGTAATCTTTTGCACTATTTGACACTTCCTGATGAGGCATGTTTGTTTAGCCCAATTGTTTGCCCTATTTCCGCTAGCGTAGAACTTCTTCACTTTTCCGTTCCGCGCGCTACACGCAGGACGCTTGCTGGCTGTACATTTTCTTGCTTCTCGGTCGTGGCAATATATAGAGTACTGCGCTGTTCGTTGTCTTCTGAATTATTGCCGCTGGGTAACTCATCGAATCTGGTGTGAGACTTTGTGGGAGAGTTCCCACATGGTTCATTGGCCCTTATCATCTTCGAGCGCTTGCGGCTGTCTTCCTTGTGTACGCCGGCGAAATGCCATCCTTCTTCTTTTGATCGTCAACCAGCATTTCACATTCAACAGTGGTGAGGTTATCGACGTGCTTACTGAGACCGGGGTTTGACTGCAAGTAGCCGTATAACTACGTCGAGCTGGACTCAACCTTTTGAGTTAGTCCCGCCTTATATTGAAGTAATCTGAATATAACCCTAGTATGCCTGTTCTACGATGTGTAAAATTTTTCCCAAAATACTAGTTTAAACTGTACACTGGACCGTGGGTACTCTCACCTTCCGTCTGTTTGCCGAGCGCTTCCTTTGCATGTTTTCGCGGTCTATGCGCGCCAGCGATGCTATAAACATTTTCAGCTTGCTCATGTGCTCGACGGCTGGGCCTAAAACCTAAATAACTATTTTAAGTTATGGGTGTCACTTAATTTTATCGGATAATAATTGTGTCTTCCGTACAACGTGTGTTAAGTTTATCAGACAATCGTATCCTTAATCTGGGTCTGCTAATGACTTCCTGTTCCCGGGAACCGTTAAGTTAATGCACGTATGCACTAAGATACCTTAGCCTATTCGTTTCATTGGTCATTGAAGCTCGACTGCTCGCGGGCTGAAACCGAATTCATTTTCTGAAACTGTCCGTAAGTTTGGAGTATCTATATGCGCTCACTTAACATGTTGTAAATTAAGGATAGCTACTGTGCATCAAGTTTATCTGCCCATGTTACGTTCGCAAACAATGTGATTTTACGTTAGCATGTTCTCTACGTAGGACCTAGCTCATTTTCTGGAATTGACTTCCACTCGATACAGAACTGAGTTCTTTGTGCTATATGGTCAATTGTTTCAAGGATATACATATTTCTTTGGTTTGGATCAATTTATCATTCTTTTGAATACTGTAGTGACCTGGAGATAACCCCGGTCTGCCTGCTGTACGATGTGTAAAATTCTTCCCAAAATCATAGTTCACATTGTACATAGGATCTTAAGGATCTTTGTCTGCCGTCTGCTTGTTGCATGCGACCGCGTTTGTTTGTTTGCATGCTTGTCGGTCTATGCGCGCCAATGGCGCCTCACTCACTTTCCGGCTTGATCGCGCGCTCGACGGTCGGATCCTCAACCTCCCTAGCTATCTTCGCGTATCGGTGTCGTCTAGCACTGATCGAGACCTATTGTAATATTCGTATAATATACTTTGGGTCTCCCGCAATTATTTGTGTTTTTATTTCGCGTCTGGTATTATTGAGTATACCTGGGAAGGCGTTAATTTAGTGCACGTACGCACTAAAACTGGTGAGCCCGCATCTTTTGTAATTTTCCGCAGGTATATTTTGTTTTTCGACGTAAGTTATCGCTACTTTTTCATTTATTTATTCAATTCTAATTCTGTTACTGTCGAAGTTATGCAGGAACAGATTTTTAGTTCGCCAGACGTTTCCGTCAGTGCACTTTCCGTTCCGATCGCGCCTTTTAGGGAGAATAACCCTCGCAGCTGGTTCGCACAGCTGGAAGCTAATTTTGCGTTGAGAAACATAACCACGGAACTAACGAAGTTCCATCACGTGGTCGCTGCTCTCCCGCCTCACGTCATAGACGAGGTGGACGACATTTTGGAGATGCCGGACTCAGTTAAACCATACGAGCAGCTAAAAGAGGCCATCATCAAGCGCATTGGCCTTTCTGATCGTCAACGCATCGCCCAGCTACTGAGCTCTACCGAGCTAGGCGACCAGAAGCCTTCACAGCTTCTACGCCACATGCAACGTCTCGCCGGCCCAACTCAGCTCGAGGAGTCTTTCTTGAAGGAATTGTGGATCCAGCGACTGCCTAGGGATATGCAAAATATCCTTAGCGCCAACCCCCACGCGGCTCTGTCGCAGTGGGCCGACACTGCCGACCGCATCTGGGAGACATACGGAAAACAGGTCTCCCAAGTTATCCGCGCCAGCGCCGGAATCATTAACACTCCTGACCAACCGTGTGAACGAACTCACACGTCAGATTCAGGCACTCAGCACTCGAAGCTCGCGCCCGCATTCGACCCCACGTAAGTCTAACAAAAGAGCCTCCCGGTCGAGTTCTAGGAGGCGACGAGTGCCCACAGGGAGTGTCAACCCCGACCACTGCTGGTACCACCAGCAGTTTGGTGATCGTGCTCGCTTCTGCCGCAGTCCTTGTTCCTTCTCTAAAAAGGATCAGGGAAACTAGCCGGCCAGCACGTCGCGGCGACCGACGTTGCTGGCTCCCGAAGTCGCCTGTTCTTTATTCGAGACCGCGAATCGGGAGTTCGCTACCTCATCGACACTGGTGCAGAGATCAGCGTCCTCCCTCCGGATCCTCGCGAACGATTCACACAGGCTCAGTCAACCCTACGTGCAGCGAACGGTACGCCTATTACCGTCTATGGCCAGCGTTCACGTACATTGAACTTAGGCCTTCGCCGCACTTTCCGATGGCTTTTCACTGTCGCAGACGTCCAAATGCCAATCATTGGCATCGATTTTCTCGAGCACTTCGACCTACTAGTCGACGCACGACACCGTCGGCTAGTCGACCGTAAGACGAATTTGTCTGTAATCGGGACTTTGACCAACGCGGTTCCAATCAGTCCCGTGTACCACCCGGTCATCACGAACACTTACGTCTCTCTTACGCCTCTCTCTCTTCGCCGTCTTCAGACAGCCGACCTCGCTGCCGCCAGTAACTGGTGCAACGCAGCACCACATCGTCACCACTGGCCCGCCGGTGTTTGCTAAAGCCCGTCGTTTAACACCGGATAAACTGAAGATAGCGCGCGCCGAGTTCGAGCACATGCTCGAGCTTGGCATCATTCGCCCGTCGGATAGCCCCTGGGCCTCGCCCCTCCATATGGTGCCGAAAAAGTCAGGAGACTGGCGTCCATGTGGAGATTATCGCGCGCTCAACAACGCCACGGTACCGGATAGGTACCCCATTCCGCATATTCAGGACATCACGGCTAGCCTGAAAGGCACTCCGTGTGTTCTCAAAGCTCGATCTGGTTCGCGCTTATCACCAGATCCCAGTCGCCGCTGACGATATCGCCAAAACAGCGGTGATTACACCATTCGGCTTGTTCGAATTTCTGCGCATGCCGTTTGGTCTCCGGAACGCCGCTCAAACGTTTCAGCGATTCATCAACGATGTCACAAGAGGTTTGGACTTCGTCCATCCCCATATCGACGATCTTTTGGTGGCAAGCTCCTCCGAAGAAGAGCACCAGAACCATCTGCGATTGCTCTTCGAACGATTTGCAGCGTATAACGTCACTGTCAATGCGGATAAATGCGTTTTCGGCCAATCAGCAGTTGAGTTCTTGAGGCATCATGTCGATCAGCACGGCATTCGGCCGCTGACCGATAGGGTACAAGCGATTCGCGATTTCCCGCCCTACAACGCTCGCCGCTGTCCGTCGTTTTAACGGCATGGTTAACTACTACCGCCGTTTCATTCCGCATTGCGCGCAACTCATGCAACCGCTGACTGACTTACTCCGTGGCCGTTCTAACGGCAACGTCGAGTTGTCAGAAGCAGCTGTCGACTCCTTCAACCGCACCAAAGACGCGCTAGCCGCTGCAGTGATGCTGCACCACTTCGACGCAAACGCCACCACTAGTATTAGCCGTGGACGCATTCGACACAGCTGTTGGTGCCGTACTCCAACAGTTCGTCGATGGAAACTGGAGACCACTTTCATTCTTCCCAGACGTTTATTACCCACTGAAACTAGGTACAGCACGTTCGGTCGTGAGTTACTAGGTATCTACTCGGCCGTTCGTCACTTTCGATACGCCCTCGAAGGCCGCCAGTTTGTGATTTTCACCGATCACAAACCGTTGGTATATGCCTTCCATAATCGTTCCGAGCGCCACTCACCCCGCGAAGTGCGCCACTTGGATTTCATTTCGCAATTTTCGACAGACGTACGACACGTCTCTGGCAGTGACAACGTTGTGGCTGATGCTCTGTCACGCGTATCGGCACTTGTTGGCCACGACATAATCGACTTGTCAGCTATGGCCGACGCACAACGTACGGAGAATGATCTCCGCGCTTCTTGCCAGCGTTCGTCATTGCGCCTCGCGGATCTTCCGCTACCGACAGCACCTGGAACGATTTTGTGCGATACTTCCGCTGGACACCCTCGTCCAGTCGTGCCGTCAACCTTACGACGTCGCGTGTTTGACACGCTGCATAATATTGCCCACCCTGGCATCCGGGCCACGGCCAAACTTATTTCCGATAGGTACGTCTGGCCCGGTATGCAAAAGGATCTCCGCACATGGGCACGATCTTGCCTAGCTTGTCAACAAGCTAAGGTCCACCGCCATGTGTCGGCCCCGATTGGCCGATACCCTTCGATCACCTCTCGACTCGCTCACCTCCACATCGACATTGTAGGTCCTTTGCCACCTTCCAATGGCATGACCTATATCTTGACGATGGTAGACCGTTTTACGCGATGGCCAGAGGCCGTCCCTATACCCGACGTCCGCTCGGAGACCGTAACGCGCGCATTCGTTGAGCGTTGGGTAGCATCTCATGGTTGCCCGGCCACGGTCACAACCGACCGCGGCCCTCAATTCGAAAGCGGTTCTTTTGCGGAAACGTTGAACGCGCTGGGATGTCATCGCACACGGACTACGGCATACCACCCGGCTGCGAACGGCATGGTCGAACGCTTTCATCGACAACTAAAAGCAGCCCTCGCCGCCGTCGATGCAATCCGTTGGACAGAAGCCCTGCCAATGGTTTTGCTTGGCATCCGCGCGGCCCTCAAGGCCGACCTCCACGTTTCCAGTGCCGAACTCCTCTACGGTCAACCGCTGTATCTTCCTGGCGATTATTTCACAGACGCACTCCGATACGATGCTTCCTACGCCAAGCAACTTGCTTCGCATATGCGCCGCCTCCGTGTCACGGACACAAGAGAACAAAGCCGCAAGGTATTTGTTCCCAAAGACCTCCATGACTGCACACACGTGTTTTTCGCGTGGATGGTTCACGACGCCCGCTCGAGCGACCTTATGAAGGTCCCTTCAAGGTACTTCAACGGAAGGACCGCTACTACGTACTCGAGCGTCAGGGTATTCGGGACACGGTCAGCACTCCGACGATTGAAACCTGACTACTACTTCGAAAGTACTTAGGAAGCCTTCAATGCTCCTCCGCATCCTCTGGCCAAACCTGCAACTTCCTCTGAACAGCCTTGTCCGAGCGCATCGTCATCAGCGGACACAGCTTCGCCAACGACGCCAGCACCCACCGTAACACATTCGGATCGTAGGTTGCACAGTCCCAAACGTCCAGTGGAGGATTGGAATTCCTCGGGTCTCGTTTCACTTTTCACGCTCATGCTACGAAAAAACTTAACTAAAAAGCTGCGCAAAAAGGAACTTCAAACTCTAAAAATGTTGCAAAAGTTTTGAAAATACTCAAAAAATAAACGCTGTGCTACACACCGTGCACACGTATTTTACGTTCGCGAGTGAGCCATCTGCTATTCCATCGTACTGACACCCACAACTCAACTCTTTTTTAGTCGTTCATACGCAGTGTTACGTCGCCCATCAGGGTCTCAGATACGCAATTTTCCAACTCGAGAACGCCGTCATGCAATGCCTGTGTTCACCCCCCCAGGACCTCGACGTGCAAATCTCTTCTTCCATTCGTTTCGACACCGTAGGAGAGAGACACTCGAGTAGAAGCTCGCTAGGAACTGTTGGCATCAGTACTCCTCCACCTGCGGCGTCTGGGAATTGCAGTGCCAACCGCAAACTGGTACAGCAAGAACAAGATCAGGTCAGGGGTGGCTGGCCAAAGTTTGTCCTCACGTAGATCGAAGGGTTGCGTTCGCAGTACCCATCTGCAGGGGGTTGTTTAGTGAAATGGAGATAGCCCCGGTCTGCCTGCTGTACGATGTGTAAAATTCTTCCCAAAATCATAGTTCACATTGTGCATAGAATCTTGAGGATCTTTGTCTGCCGTCTGCTTGTTGCATGCGACCGCGTTTGTTTGTTTGCATGCTTTGCGGTCTACGCGCGCCCACGGCGCCTCACTCCCTAGCTATCTTCGCGTATCGACATTGTCTAGCACTGATCGACACCCTACTGTTAATACTCGTATAACTAATACCTTTGGAGAGTTCCCCCCGCAAATATTTGTATTATCCTTCCATCGCTTTCCCAGTATGCATTGCACAGTATCACCTGACCGGTAGGTCGTTAACGTTCCACGACGACCAAAAACACAAACAACAATAGTGCCCCACTACTCACCAAAATTACGAGATCCCGCAGCCAGTTTTCTGTCCCGTTCGTCCTTCCTATGAGGTTGCCAGGTTGTTATTCCTATCGTTCATAATCTATGGTTGTACGCTTTTAGCGACTGCTCTAACCGCCTTAACAACGGGTGACCCACGTTGGTTTAACGTCGGTCGTTCAGTGGGGAATCGTGCTTAACATCTTTGTTCCTCAGTGCCGATCTCTCAAAGCAGATGCATCTGCTGGACAGACAAGTCGTCTGAGAAAGCCACAATCAGCAAAGCCAGTTGGATTCCTTAAGGAACGGAGGTCCCGTATCGAGTTCTGTACCGCCTCAATTGCTTGAGTCTTTTCAACCGTCCCCAGCAACGAAGATACCGGTTTACAAGGAAATTTTGCTCTCATTTTCTGATTAGATAACCCCAGGCAGAAGCAATCATACATTTGACAGTTCCAGTCTCCAGAGGCAGCATAGGAATAGCTCTCAGTACCAGCTCCAGCAGGACACCAGGGAACCGGTCCATCGACCACAACAGTCGCTGGCACATCGTGTGAAACTTTTTCACAGTGAAACGGAGCCAACTTCGTTCGCCCGAATTCGTCATACGAGTCTTCCAATGACTTTCCGACGTCTGCAGTCTGGAGTCAAGAAGACGATAGGAAATTCGCCTTACCAGGGCTGCGGATCCTCTGAAAGCACTGAGAATTTAGAACTTTAAAGCCCCTGGATTCACGCCGGCAGATAGATCTTCACTTTAAATGCCGTTCGTCTAAGTCACCATTACGGTTGTAAACTGGAGAGTGGAATGATGATGGTTGTGCCTAGCAGTACGAATCTGTCATTTCGGAATTGGATTCGGTCGACAACGAGAGCGTTCTGCATACGGAACCACTTCTGACACTAATTGTAGCGACAACGATGAGTGGTACTTCACGCACCAAACAGTGAACACGGGACAAGCTCCCATTACAGTTCAAGGTGAGCAAAAAGACACGGACGAACAGTAGTAACAAGTATATTAGTAAGTAAAGAACCGAGGAGGCGATCCTCGAGACGTTAAGTCCGGACACGTGAATTATACTTCGCCAGAGGGTTTTCATGATTATTCAAGTGAGTCGTACAAGGGAGGAAGTATTACCGTTCACTGATTGTTCCTGTGATGTGAAACACGTTCGGTAGTATGTAGGCGGACCGTCTGAAATTAAATAAAAAGGTGAAATATCAGACGAAATGCCCAAAGATGCATTGTGTAACGGTTTCCTTTGTGCTACACGTCTTTCACTACTTGGCGAGAAGCAACAACCAAATAAAGTATACCGTTCTTCAGAAGAATGAAAAAATTGCGAAGCGTTTTTACAAACATTAGAAAACAGCAAATGATTTTATTACCTGATGAAGACATTTGCCGAGTGGTTCCAACTTGAAAATGATATTACTGGTTTCGTTTTGGGTTGTATGGTCGTTTGCATGCTTACGCTCAGGACCGATCCGGTTTACACACTGAAAGTCCGTTCGGGTGCCTCGTGATTCTCGGCCAGTGGACCCTCACATCCCAAGTTTCCAAAATATTTCTCTACTAGTTTTGACACCGTGAGGGAAAACTCTCTAGTATAAGATTGCTTGGACTTGTTGGCGTTATTGCTCCTCCACCTGCGGCAATTCGTAAGTTTATTACGCAGTGCACGTTGATCGCATGTTAGCTGGGGCTGCACGTGGCATACCATAACTATGGTGGCTTCGTGCACTCACAGTAAGCTTCTTGCGGGGTTATGCGAGGTCCCAGAGATAACTTTTTTCCGTGTGCTGCATTACTGTTGTAGTCCAAAACGCGGATTGCGCAGGGGTTTTTTATCCGGGAGACCGATGCATGGGTTATGCGTTCCAACACGACACACAAACCCGCCGATTTGCAAACAGCGCTGGTCCCAGAAGTTCCTGATTGCCACGGTTGTCAACGTTCACTTTCTGGATGTACCAAGAACCATTTGTATAGTTTTTCTTATTTTCGTTTACGAACGACGCCTCATATTTGTATAACTTTTTGCATTACCTTTGCATGCCGTTCAAACTGATAGAAGTGACCTTGCAAGATAATACAAAATTTGCGTACACATATCTGCTCCTCTCTCAGTCCCGCTGTCGCTCGACGATACTACACGGATCCTTCACCTAACCTTTTGGCTCCGTCGTACTTCGAACACCGTCGCAGCTTTCATCGCGCTTCAGCAGTCTGCGGTAACTCAGTTGTATACCCACATCCGGAAACCGGTAACTTAGAATATTGTGGTGGTCATCTTGAGCACTCGTGAACACCTCTTCTGAGCCAAACTCTTTCATCACTGACGTGCTGGAACCTTTTAACTATTCTGTTTGCTTTGTTCATGTTGTTGTCACCTACAGCCTAATGAGGCACATTTGCATCCACTTAAGCTATTTAGTATTTCGTCTTGACCACTACACCTTGCAAACCAATCCGCATTCCAATGTTTCCTTTATTCTTTCTGCGGTTACTTCAATGTCAAAGTCCATACTCCCGTCCCATCATTAAATGGCAGCGGTTTGAGTAATATAGTGCGGCCGCTTTCCTCGCTACACTATATGTAAAGTGAATCGAAACTTGCTAGTCCATATCCTGCAAAACATAGTACAGAAGTTTGCCCGCCACTTGGCTGATACATGTGACCACGTTTGTTTGTTTGCGCAGTAGACGGCTTACGCGCGCCACAGGCTCACTCGCGTTCAGCTAGTTCTTATTGCCTGTCAATATCCTTCGGGTAATTGCGTGATTGCTTGTAACTTTCGCATGCCGTGAGTCCGTTTTTCATTCGTTCGGATTTTTACTTTGTGTGCTGGTTCTGCACGCATATCTTGGATTTACAGACTTAGCGGGAGTACAAACTTAGGGGTGATGACAAACAGATATTCAACCTGTTATCCAAAGGACATCTGGAAGGTTGAATCCGACCTACTTTCTACTGGCTCGACTGGACTTCAGCGCCTTGCCTATTGTAGATTTAACTACAAGACATAATTTTTAGTCTAAATCTTAATACTATTGATTTTTCACGAGGTTCCACTAGACACCCTGGGATGGACGAACAAATTATTAATCGTAAACAAATGTTGGTAAATTTTGAAAAGTGACTGCGTTCCCGTTGATTCAAGAACAAATGAGTTGTTGGCTTACGGAAGCCATCCAACTTGCCAAATTTATTACTTTTACGCGGCAAGGTAAAGGTGTCCGTCAATGAGGTACATTTGACCGTGAGATAATCTTTAGAAAGGATGGGAGAAGACTGTTTGAAACTCACAAATATGAGTCTGAGATTGACATTGTTTCTCAGAAGATAACCTAGTCCACAGCAGGTGCACGTCGGTCGCAAATTAGCTTGATCAAAAAGTTCCACAACCGGGCAATTAGGAATGTTAGGTTAGAACGCACGAGTGAAGTTACGTGAGATGAACTTTTTAAGAATCTTTCGACCCATCTCATTGGTTACGATACACGGACTATGATTAATAAACATGCATTATAGGTTAAACATCATCCACAATTGATCGCAGCTGTCGCATTCCCAGTCGGCCCCTTTCGAAAAGAAGCACTAGACTCGAGTTTCGCTCTCATTAGAGCTCGTCAGTAGTGCATATCCTTGCCACTGCCGGGACTAGAACTCCGGCAACGCTTCGAGGAGGAAATCATACATACCACTGTGCCGCTGACCTCACGTTAGACACGTTCACACTCATGTGAAATCACTGCCGATTTTGCTTTTCGAAACAATTCGACTGGAAATTCCCCGGGAATGTGATAGCCACGATGAACTGTGGGTGGTTTGCAGTATATATGATAATCAAATTCTTATACAACTGGTCGGTGAGCATGCATGAAATCAAATAGGCACAAAACGAGCGTCATTAGTTGCAATAAGGATAGCGCATATAATGTGTCCCGATTGAACGGGTCGTCATGGTTCGAGACATTCCAAATTTTGAACGAGGTACAGTAAGCTACCACCAAACCTGCCCATGGATCTGCTTGTCATCCGCGACCGCCCTCACCAGGCGCATGTCAATATGACCTTCTGGATGACAACGAACTCCTCTACGGCCAACCCGCTGTATCTTCCTGGCGATTATTTCACAGACGCACTCCGATAGGATGCTTCCTACGCCAAGCAACTTGCTCCCGCATATGCGCCGCCTCCGTGTCACGGACACAAGAGAACCAAGCCACAAGGTATTTGTTCCCAAAGACCTCCATGACTGCACACACGTGCTTTTAGCATGGATGGTTTACGGCGCCTGCTCGAGCGACCTTATGAAGGTCACTTCAAGGAACTTCAACGGAAGTACTGCTACTAAGTACTCGAGCGTCAGGGTATTCGGAACACGGTCAGTCTCGACCGATTGAAACCTGACTACTTCGAAAGTACTTGGGAAGCCTTCAGTGCTCCTCCGCATCCTCTGGCCAATGTTGCAACTTCCTGTGAACAGCCTTGTCCGACCGCATCGTCACCAGCGGACACGGCTTCGCCAACGACGCCAGCACCCACCGTAACACCTGT
>LOND01002489.1:56819-67004 GCA_014220965.1 Paragonimus kellicotti
AAATAAACGGAATCTAATAGATCGTCTAAGTGTAAGCCTAAGACAGTGGAAAGAAGTAGACTGAGGCAAACAAAACAGTGGAGACCTTCAATTATTAACAAAAACACAAGCACTGTCAACCCGGCGTCAAACATTTGGTGCCACTGTAGTGAAACGTTACGTGTTAGGAGTTGGGCACACATTACTTGCGGGCATACGAGTCATGCTGCATGTCTGCAAACAATGTTAAGGTTGACGGCGATCCAGATCGATCAAGACCCGGAGGAGATTTGACTGAATTGACCGGGAAGTTAGAGAAACAGGACCACACACTAAACCATTGCGAACAAGTTCACTTAATTAGTGCCCAATAACCGGAAGCTCACTGTCATCTTCTGGGGGCGAACGGAAAAGTATGCATCGCCCAGACGAACGACGTCGGAAACCTCGAGATCTGTCTTTGTGTCAACCTAAAATCTGCAGCTCAGTGTGCGTTTTCCGCAAAACAGACCAGCGCGGCCTTGTTTCAACTCAGAAAGGTGATCCGTCCCGAGGAGTTCAATATATTTACACCGCCGTGCGAAGCGTTCATCAAACCGCGTCCAGAATGTTGCATGCAGGTGTGAAACTCGTGCCTGATGAATGTCCAAAGGTTAGTCATCAGGATAATTGTTGGTATGAAAAGCATGGACTATGTAACCAGATTGAAAATACTTGAGTTTCATCTCTTGAACACAGATCACTTCGTGATGACCTAATCGAAGCCTATAAGGTTCTACAGGGTTTCACCGATGTCATACCAGGAGCTCTGTTCTTGACTGACGAAATATCTCACCTGAATGGTCATTCATCGTCGCTGGGCAAGTCACGTGCTCATGCGTATAACAGAGCTAACTTCTTCAAGAACAGGGTCGTTAGCCCGTGGAACAAGCTATCTGAATCTGTGGCTCAGTCTACTTAGGTCAACTTGTCCGAAAGGAGGTTGGTCAGAAATAGGCACGTTCATTCCCTAACATAACGAACTCTGAATGCCTGGAGGTTTGTCCGTCTGAAGTATGAGTGAAGGCTTCCGTCCGTTCGATTGCATATTTACGAGCGTCAGTCGGCAATCGTCTCGCGTTCTCTTATGTGTGTGCAGGCTGATCTCCACACTCTTCATTCTTGTTCTGTAGTCAATGTACTCTCAGTTAATTCATCCAAATGCAGGGCACGCTGTTTGTCACACCTATCATCTGAGCGACGTGCCTATTGCCCAGGTGTTCAGCGACAGGGATCCGGGTTTTGTTACTTCGACCAACACGTCCTTGTCCCATAATTGCCGTTACCTCGCTAGTTTCCGTCTGGTCTTACTACTTAGGGCATCTGGGCGTACTGACCGTGCGTTGTTTACTGCAAATAACCCCTCTTTTGCGCCTCCTCTTCCTAAACTTCACGTTCAAGCTTTCCTTGTATATCTACGTAACGGCATTCGTTGTCTGTCTAGAGGTCATCCAACGACTCGCTATAAAGCATTTCCGAGGTCTGTTTCCTCTTTCTTACACTGAACACTTGCTCTCGCTTGGGCCGCCTTCTGTGGAGTACCGTCGCCATTGCGGTGTCGACTCTGACGTACGAAATAGTACACATATCTCATTCACTCCGTCTCTTATTTTGCACATCTTCGACAATTTTACGTGGTCATGAACAAAAACTGGCATTAGCCCTGAGAATTTTCGTTGGCCGTTCGCATTTGCATGTCATGGGATGCCCCACCGTCCGAGATAGTTACACCTGACAGTGTTCACAGGATCTTGAAGGATCTTTGTCTGCCGTCTGCTTGTTGCATGCGACCGCGTTTGTTTGTTTGCATGCTTGTCGGTCTATGCGCGCCCAATGGCGCCTCACTCCCTAGCTATCTTCGCGTATCGGTGTCGTCTAGCACTGATCGAGACCTATTGTAATATTCGTATAATATACTTTGGGTCTCCCGCAATTATTTGTTTTTATTTCGCGTCTGGTATTATTGAGTATACCTGGGAAGGCGTTAATTAGTGCACTACTCACCAAAATACGAGATCCCGCAGCCAGTTTTCTGTCCCGTTCGTCCTTCCTATGAGGTTGCCAGGTTGTTATTCCTATCGTTCATAATCTATGGTTGTACGCTTTTAGCGACTGCTCTAACCGCCTTAACAACGGTGACCCACGTGGTTTAACTCGGGTCGTTCCCAGTGGCGGATCGTGCTTACATCTTTGTGCTCAGTGCCGAATCTCTCAAAGCAGATGCATCTGCTGGACAGACAAGTCGTCTGAGAAAGCCACAATCAGCAAAGCCAGTCGGATTCCTTAAGGAACGGAGGTCCCGTATCGAGTTCTGTACCGCCTCAATTGCTTGAGTCTTTTCAACCGTCCCCAGCAACGAAGATACCGGTTTACAAGGAAATTTTGCTCTCATTTTCTGATTAGATAACCCCAGGCAGAAGCAATCATACATTTGACAGTTCCAGTCTCCAGAGGCAGCATAGGAATAGCTCTCAGTACCAGCTCCAGCAGGACACCAGGGAACCGGTCCATCGACCACAACAGTCGCTGGCACATCGTGTGAAACTTTTTACAGTGAAACGGAGCCAACTTCGTTCGCCCGAATAGTCCATACAAGATCTTCCATATGACTTCCGACGATGAGTCTGGAGTCAAAGAAGACATAGGAAATTGCCTTACGGCTTCATCCTCTGAAAAGCTGAGAATTTAGAAACTTTAAAGCCCCTGGATTCACGCCGGCAGATAGATCTTCACTTTAAATGCCGTTCGTCTAAGTCACCATTACGGTTGTAAACTGGAGAGTGGAATGATGATGGTTGTGCCTAGCAGTACGAATCTGTCATTTCGGAATTGGATTCGGTCGACAACGAGAGCGTTCTGCATACGGACCACTTCTGACACTAATTGTAGCGACAACGATGAGTGGTACTTCACGCACCAAACAGTGAACACGGACAGCTCCCATACAGTTCAAAAGTGAAGAAAAGACACGGACGAACAGTAGTAACAAGTATATTAGTAAGTAAAGAACCGAGGAGGCGATCCTCGAGACGTTAAGTCCGGACACGTGAATTATACTTCGCCAGAGGGTTTTCATGATTATTCAAGTGAGTCGTACAAGGGAGGAAGTATTACCGTTCACTGATTGTTCCTGTGATGTGAAACACGTTCGGTAGTATGTAGGCGGACCGTCTGAAATTAAATAAAAAGGTGAATATCAGCGAAATGCCCAAAATGCATGTGTAACGGTTTCCTTTGTGCTACACGTCTTTCACTACTTTGGCGAGAAGCAACAACCAAATAAAGTATACCGTTCTTCAGAAGAATGAAAAAATTGCGAAGCGTTTTTACAAACATTAGAAAACAGCAAATGATTTTATTACCTGATGAAGACATTTGCCGAGTGGTTCCAACTTGAAAATGATATTACTGGTTTCGTTTTGGGTTGTATGGTCGTTTGCATGCTTACGCTCAGGACCGATCCGGTTTACACACTCAAAGTCCGTTCGGGTGCCTCGTGATTCTCGGCCAGTGGACCCTCACATCCCAAGTTTCCAAAATATTTCTCTACTAGTTTTGACACCGTGAGGGAAAACTCTCTAGTATAAGATTGCTTGGACTTGTTGGCGTTATTGCTCCTCCACCTGCGGCAATTCGTAAGTTTATTCGCAGTGCACGTTGATCGCATGTTAGCTGGGGCTGCACGTGGCATACCATAACTATGGTGGCTTCGTGCACTCACAGTAAGCTTCTTGCGGGGTTATGCGAGGTCCCAGAGATAACTTTTTTCCGTGTGCTGCATTACTGTTGTAGTCCAAAACGCGGATTGCGCAGGGGTTTTTTATCCGGGAGACCGATGCATGGGTTATGCGTTCCAACACGACACACAAACCCGCCGATTTGCAAACAGCGCTGGTCCCAGAAGTTCCTGATTGCCACGGTTGTCAACGTTCACTTTCTGGATGTACCAAGAACCATTTGTATAGTTTTTCTTTATTTTCGTTTACGAACGACGCCTCATTATTTGTATAGCTTTTTGCATTACCTTTGCATGCCGTTCAAATTGATAAAGTGACCTTGCAAGATAATACAAAATTTGCGTACACATATCTGCTCCTCTCTCAGTTGCGCAGTCGCTTGACGATACTACACGGATCTTTCACCCAATTTTTGGCTCCGTCGTACTTACGAACACCGTCGCAGCTTTCATCGCGCTTCAGCAGTCTGCGGTAACTCAGTTGTATACCCACATCCGGAAACCGGTAACTTAGAATATTGTGGTGGTCATCTTGAGCACTCGTGAACACCTCTTCTGAGCCAAACTCTTTCATCACTGACGTGCTGGAACCTTTTAACTATTCTGTTTGCTTTGTTCATGTTGTTGTCACCTACAGCCTAATGAGGCACATTTGCATCCACTTAAGCTATTTAGTATTTCGTCTTGACCACTACACCTTGCAAACCAATCCGCATTCCAATGTTTCCTTTATTCTTTCTGCGGTTACTTCAATGTCAAAGTCCATACTCCCGTCCCATTCATTAAATGGCAGCGGTTTGAGTAATATAGTGCGGCCGCTTTCCTCGCTACACTATATGTAAAGTGAATCGAAACTTGCTAGTCCATATCCTGCAAAACATAGTACAGAAGTTTGCCCGCCACTTGGCTGATACATGTGACCACGTTTGTTTGTTTGCGCAGTAGACGGCTTACGCGCGCCACAGGCTCACTCGCGTTCAGCTAGTTCTTATTGCCTGTCAATATCCTTCGGGTAATTGCGTGATTGCTTGTAACTTTCGCATGCCGTGAGTCCGTTTTTCATTCGTTCGGATTTTTACTTTGTGTGCTGGTTCTGCACGCATATCTTGGATTTACAGACTTAGCGGGAGTACAAACTTAGGGGTGATGACAAACAGATATTCAACCTGTTATCCAAAGGACATCTGGAAGGTTGAATCCGACCTACTTTCTACTGGCTCGACTGGACTTCAGCGCCTTGCCTATTGTAGATTTAACTACAAGACATAATTTTTAGTCTAAATCTTAATACTATTGATTTTTCACGAGGTTCCACTAGACACCCTGGGATGGACGAACAAATTATTAATCGTAAACAAATGTTGGTAAATTTTGAAAAGTGGACTGCGTTCCCGTCGCTTCAAGAACAAATGAGTTGTTGGCTTACGGAAGCCATCCAACTTGCCAAATTTATTACTTTTACGCGGCAAGGTAAAGGTGTCCCGTCAATGAGGTACATTTGACCGTGAGATAATCTTTAGAAAGGATGGGAGAAGACTGTTTGAAACTCACAAATATGAGTCTGAGATTGACATTGTTTCTCAGAAGATAACCTAGTCCACAGCAGGTGCACGTCGGTCGCAAATTAGCTTGATCAAAAAGTTCCACAACCGGGCAATTAGGAATGTTAGGTTAGAACGCACGAGTGAAGTTACGTGAGATGAACTTTTTAAGAATCTTTCGACCCATCTCATTGGTTACGATACACGGACTATGATTAATAAACATGCATTATAGGTTAAACATCATCCACAATTGATCACAGCTGTCGCATCCCCAGCCGACCCCTTTCGAAAAGAGGTCCACGACTCGAGTTTTGCTCTCGTTAGAGCCCGTCAGTAGTACACCTCCCTGCCACCGCCAGGACTAGAAAGCCGGCAACGCTTCGAGGAGGAAATCATACATACCACTGTGCCGCTGACCTCACGTTAGACACGTTCACACTCATGTGAAATCACTGCCGATTTTGCTTTTCGAAACAATTCGACTGGAAATTCCCCGGGAATGTGATAGCCACGATGAACTGTGGGTGGTTTGCAGTATATATGATAATCAAATTCTTATACAACTGGTCGGTGAGCATGCATGAAATCAAATAGGCACAAAACGAGCGTCATTAGTTGCAATAAGGATAGCGCATATAATGTGTCCCGATTGAACGGGTCGTCATGGTTCGAGACATTCCAAATTTTGAACGAGGTACAGTAAGCTACCACCAACGCAATCGAAATCGATCTAAAACAGTGAACCACACAGAAATAAACGGAATCTAATAGATCGTCTAAGTGTAAGCCTAAGACAGTGGAAAGAAGTAGACTGAGGCAAACAAAACAGTGGAGACCTTCAATTATTAACAAAAACACAAGCACTGTCAACCCGGCGTCAAACATTTGGTGCCACTGTAGTGAAACGTTACGTGTTAGGAGTTGGGCACACATTACTTGCGGGCATACGAGTCATGCTGCATGTCTGCAAACAATGTTAAGGTTGACGGCGATCCAGATCGATCAAGACCCGGAGGAGATTTGACTGAATTGACCGGGAAGTTAGAGAAACAGGACCACACACTAAACCATTGCGAACAAGTTCACTTAATTAGTGCCCAATAACCGGAAGCTCACTGTCATCTTCTGGGGGCGAACGGAAAAGTATGCATCGCCCAGACGAACGACGTCGGAAACCTCGAGATCTGTCTTTGTGTCAACCTAAAATCTGCAGCTCAGTGTGCGTTTTCCGCAAAACAGACCAGCGCGGCCTTGTTTCAACTCAGAAAGGTGATCCGTCCCGAGGAGTTCAATATATTTACACCGCCGTGCGAAGCGTTCATCAAACCGCGTCCAGAATGTTGCATGCAGGTGTGAAACTCGTGCCTGATGAATGTCCAAAGGTTAGTCATCAGGATAATTGTTGGTATGAAAAGCATGGACTATGTAACCAGATTGAAAATACTTGAGTTTCATCTCTTGAACACAGATCACTTCGTGATGACCTAATCGAAGCCTATAAGGTTCTACAGGGTTTCACCGATGTCATACCAGGAGCTCTGTTCTTGACTGACGAAATATCTCACCTGAATGGTCATTCATCGTCGCTGGGCAAGTCACGTGCTCATGCGTATAACAGAGCTAACTTCTTCAAGAACAGGGTCGTTAGCCCGTGGAACAAGCTATCTGAATCTGTGGCTCAGTCTACTTAGGTCAACTTGTCCGAAAGGAGGTTGGTCAGAAATAGGCACGTTCATTCCCTAACATAACGAACTCTGAATGCCTGGAGGTTTGTCCGTCTGAAGTATGAGTGAAGGCTTCCGTCCGTTCGATTGCATATTTACGAGCGTCAGTCGGCAATCGTCTCGCGTTCTCTTATGTGTGTGCAGGCTGATCTCCACACTCTTCATTCTTGTTCTGTAGTCAATGTACTCTCAGTTAATTCATCCAAATGCAGGGCACGCTGTTTGTCACACCTATCATCTGAGCGACGTGCCTATTGCCCAGGTGTTCAGCGACAGGGATCCGGGTTTTGTTACTTCGACCAACACGTCCTTGTCCCATAATTGCCGTTACCTCGCTAGTTTCCGTCTGGTCTTACTACTTAGGGCATCTGGGCGTACTGACCGTGCGTTGTTTACTGCAAATAACCCCTCTTTTGCGCCTCCTCTTCCTAAACTTCACGTTCAAGCTTTCCTTGTATATCTACGTAACGGCATTCGTTGTCTGTCTAGAGGTCATCCAACGACTCGCTATAAAGCATTTCCGAGGTCTGTTTCCTCTTTCTTACACTGAACACTTGCTCTCGCTTGGGCCGCCTTCTGTGACATAGTATGTCGTGCGATAATTACAATAGGTCTCAATCAGTGCTAAGCGACACCGACACGTGGAGATAGCTAGGGAGGTTGAGGATCCGACCGTCGAGCGCGCGATCAAGCCGGAAAGTGAGTGAGGCGCCATTGGCGTGCATAAGTCGACAAGCATGCAAACAAACAAACGCGATCGCATGCAACAAGCAGACGGCAGGCAAAGATCCTTAAGATCCTATGTACAATGTGAACTATGATTTTGGGAAGAATTTTACACATCGTACAACAATCAGACCGGCGTTATTTCCAGGTCACCACACCACACACTAAAACATTGTGAACAAGTTCACTTAATTAGTGCCCAATAACCGGAAGCTCACTGTCATCTTCTGGGGGCGAACGGAAAAGTATGCATCGCCCAGACGAACGACGTCGGAAACCTCGAGATCTGTCTTTGTGTCAACCTAAAATCTGCAGCTCAGTGTGCGTTTTCCGCAAAACAGACCAGCGCGGCCTTGTTTCAACTCAGAAAGGTGATCCGTCCCGAGGAGTTCAATATATTTACACCGCCGTGCGAAGCGTTCATCAAACCGCGTCCAGAATGTTGCATGCAGGTGTGAAACTCGTGCCTGATGAATGTCCAAAGGTTAGTCATCAGGATAATTGTTGGTATGAAAAGCATGGACTATGTAACCAGATTGAAAATACTTGAGTTTCATCTCTTGAACACAGATCACTTCGTGATGACCTAATCGAAGCCTATAAGGTTCTACAGGGTTTCACCGATGTCATACCAGGAGCTCTGTTCTTGACTGACGAAATATCTCACCTGAATGGTCATTCATCGTCGCTGGGCAAGTCACGTGCTCATGCGTATAACAGAGCTAACTTCTTCAAGAACAGGGTCGTTAGCCCGTGGAACAAGCTATCTGAATCTGTGGCTCAGTCTACTTAGGTCAACTTGTCCGAAAGGAGGTTGGTCAGAAATAGGCACGTTCATTCCCTAACATAACGAACTCTGAATGCCTGGAGGTTTGTCCGTCTGAAGTATGAGTGAAGGCTTCCGTCCGTTCGATTGCATATTTACGAGCGTCAGTCGGCAATCGTCTCGCGTTCTCTTATGTGTGTGCAGGCTGATCTCCACACTCTTCATTCTTGTTCTGTAGTCAATGTACTCTCAGTTAATTCATCCAAATGCAGGGCACGCTGTTTGTCACACCTATCATCTGAGCGACGTGCCTATTGCCCAGGTGTTCAGCGACAGGGATCCGGGTTTTGTTACTTCGACCAACACGTCCTTGTCCCATAATTGCCGTTACCTCGCTAGTTTCCGTCTGGTCTTACTACTTAGGGCATCTGGGCGTACTGACCGTGCGTTGTTTACTGCAAATAACCCCTCTTTTGCGCCTCCTCTTCCTAAACTTCACGTTCAAGCTTTCCTTGTATATCTACGTAACGGCATTCGTTGTCTGTCTAGAGGTCATCCAACGACTCGCTATAAAGCATTTCCGAGGTCTGTTTCCTCTTTCTTACACTGAACACTTGCTCTCGCTTGGGCCGCCTTCTGTGGAGTACCGTCGCCATTGCGGTGTCGACTCTGACGTACGAAATAGTACACATATCTCATTCACTCCGTCTCTTATTTTGCACATCTTCGACAATTTTACGTGGTCATGAACAAAAACTGGCATTAGCCCTGAGAATTTTCGTTGGCCGTTCGCATTTGCATGTCATGGGATGCCCCACCGTCCGAGATAGTTACACCTGACAGTGTTCACACCTTCAAACGGAGATCAAACGGATCACTTCTGTATGGTGTACGGCCATTTACTCACCTTGCTGAGGTATGTACTTCAGGTCGGTCTGTCTAAGGAACGCGTGCCGGTATGCATCTGTATGTACGACTACCTGTCCCTATTTACAAAACATCTGAGCAACCTACTCACAGCTGGCTTCCAATCTCCAGTGCGAAACTCTGCAGTATCCACCAGTAGCCGACCATACCATATTCGAAGCAGACACCAACAGGCCTTGGCTACATCTCTCCGAAGAACCGTTGTATATCTACCCACCTCACTTTTGTAACCGTGCTTTTCGGACCGGTTCCACATGCGGATGCACCGTATCCGCTCAGGTCTGTGATCCGATGCTTCTAACCCCTGTCAGCGTTCAAAATATGCTACCCCTAGAAAATCATGACCCTGTGGTCAGGGTGTGGTGATGACAAGGTGATATTCCTTGTCTCCTTCTAGAGTAACCAGAGGGAAACGACGGCAACAGATGAAACAGGTTAATCGGGAATCATTCGCACTCGACCTCTGCTATTCAGGATATTTAGGAGAAGCAAAATGGACTGACGTACTTACACACGGTCACACTTCTATTGGAAACAAAAATAAAGAGCAACCCATACCAAACTTGATAGGTTGCAAAGTGGGGTTAGTTAACCTCCTGTTCCTAAACTGAGACAAAACCTATCCTATGGAGTGTCGCCCTTGCATAGCACAAGGGCCGCATAACTTTTTAACTACATTCCCCCGCGTTTATGTAACGAGATATCTTTCTTTCCCTATGATTCCGAGCCATCTAAACATTTACA
>LOND01002490.1:1269-11432 GCA_014220965.1 Paragonimus kellicotti
CTCTTGCTTAGCAGTGGATAGGACATGTCGAGCGAAAATTGTATTTTTTTGGTTGAATGTAGAGATTTTAGAGTGTACACACGACTGTTTTGAAGGAGTCACACTCCGCGATGTGTTTGTATACAGATGAACTGACATAATTGACGAGAGTGAACAAAGCGTCTATTTCAAACGATATTGCAGCAGAAAGGAAGTTCTCGAATGTCTTCCGCCAGTGAAGCCACTGATCAGTTGCAGTAGGCGAGTGAGGGTCGGCGTCGAAACGATCAGGACGCAAGATACGATCAGCCATTTTACAAGTTGAATAAATTGTGGTGATTCGAAACGTACGTTCAACAGACTGTTACTAAGAGAGAATGTGAGTTGCCAGAACGATAGGCTTTATTCAACTTGTAAACAAGCCATATAGCTGCAATGTAAAATAGAGAACATGATGAGTGATGAGTAATGTAGACGAAGGAAAATATACCAGCACACAACACAACAACCATAAAAGCCGCAAGTAGTTACGATCCTTTTTTGTAACTCGCACATGATGGAACATAGCTTTTGTGTTGGCCACGGTTACTATTCTCCGGATTAAATCTGAGCAGGACGCCAAATAGATTTTTCAGGTCAAGTGCAAGGAGAAATTGATCGCTCAGGAGTGCGTTGCATATGCGATGCAGTGGGAAACGTTACGTAGTTTATGGGACTTGGCCGGGTGGGAAACTGAATGGCATGGTAGATACCATCGGTGTCGAGAATCATCGGTATGTGAAACAAGTTCAGCATAACCCATTTTCAGTATAATTTGGAACGACGGTGGAATACTTCGAAGGCAATTTCCAGTCTTTTTAAAGTCGATTGCAGAGTGCTTGAATGCGCTGAAATGCAGCAGATCGGTTGTCAAGGAAAGGCAATGTTTCTGTTCGCGAGGGTCGGCTGATTTCATTGTGGCTGTCTTTCAGAAACGGAGCATTTCAGCTTTTTCAACAAATTCTGGTTCTTATTAGACGTGTCTCGTTCTTAGCCGCTTTTATTGTGTAGCTGAGGGAGTGTACGTCAGATCCAGAATTCTCTCTTGGGCTTATCTGTCCCATGTACGTCCATCTCAGTATCGTGCACATTGCGTAGGGTTCACTCCACTTATCTGGTCTTCTGTTCTGTAATCCAATGAGTTTCAGATACGTCTGATCCGATAAGTATGCCTATTTCGGAGGATGTACAATTCGACAACTGAACAGCTTCAGTGAGGCTTCAGGATTGTCATTCGTTTTTCACAGGAACGACATGAATTACTTCTGACAGTCTTTCAACTGACCAGGCCCGAGTAAAATGCACGACGGCCTTCCTATCCACTAATTCCATACCGAGTTCCATTTCGACTGAAATGCAGGTACTGCATTGATTTACGGTGTTCAATGCGAGTCGTTTCTGGCTGTCCAGTTAAGCTTACTCTTTTTACTACCGACTCCCTCAAGAGTGGCATCTGATTCATTACCCAAGACCGCACCGCGTGTCGCATCACAGCTGGTACGGTTGCCAATGGTAATTGAGAACGGTTGACACGTTCCTACTGAAGTTATCGAAAGCAACGTTATTGAATGATGGTTATTTATGGCAGGTGAACCGGAGACGGGTAATTCAGAGTGCAGTAAGCAATGTTGACGTCCATCAAAAGGGTGTTCCAATCAACTCGTGATAATTCTATGGTAAATGATATCGGGCAAATGCAGTCATGAATGAGAATAAACATTTATTGGAGGTAGTTAATCTGATGACGATAGTCCACGGACACGCAGCTTCAGATGATCATGTTATAGGTAGTCACCAGTAAATCAACTATGCTACAGTTAGTAAGAAAACTTTCGTCAACTTATGGGAGGAAGGAACAAGAATAGACACGTCAATGAGAGTTACATCTGATGTCGTAGTTGATTTTTCCGAACATTTTGTTAATTCTGTTCTTTCTCCTCACTACAACCGGCAGTGTTCTTCAGAATTCTGTTTGAACTAGTTCATCCTCTTCGTTTACAACTTAACTGTATTCCGTCATCTTCAACTAGATGGTGGAAGACATTTACTTACTGGGACCCAGTTTTACTCCTCCATTATTGCGTATTCAGCCTGACTTCCGAACAAACTCAACTTTCTTATTTTTTCAACTTATCCACAGGATCGAATCAGTAGTTCTTTGCCGATGTTATCGCTTGTGTGTGTTTATTGAATTTTCTCTTACTTTTCCTGCCATTATTATCATTATTGTATGTATGAAGCTCACTGAGTTAGCTGTTCCCTATTGATTGAATATGAGTATATGACTAAGCTGAAACTTCACCTCTAGAGGTGTATGATGCCTTTTATTGATTTTACTGGAGTTTTTCTTGCAGCTATTTGAATAATTTAATGTTGTTGTTCAGAACATATTTCAATCTTCAAGTGTTGAGTGTTATCTTTTCCTTGCTTATCAAAATAAACATTCAGTTAATGCCATCTCGCTCATTTTATCTGTAGATAAAGTTTGACGAGATGCTCCATTTCTTTCAGATATGGGTTACCGGTTTGCCATCGACCGTGGTGGTACTTTCACAGACGTTTATGCGAGGTGTCCAAGTGGAAAAGTGCGTGTGCTGAAGTTGCTTTCGCAAGATCCAGGGAATTATGATGATGCTCCGTTAGAAGCTATTCGACGGATTATAGAATCAGTAAGAAAGTCTAAACACTCTGTGCACCATTCAGGACACGGGGGCGAAACGTTCGCTGACAACAGACGATGTTGACTCGATTCGTATGGGCACAACATTGGCAACTAACGCCCTACTTGAAAGAACGGGTGAACGATGTGCCCTAGCCATTACGCAGGGTTTCAAAGACATTTTGTTGATTGGGAATCAAGCACGTCCTGATATATTTGATCTCGTACCTTTCATCGTTTCTTCGTAATCAACTAATTATGATTTAGAAAGTTGAAATGCCTGATGTTTTACATGACGACGTGATCGAAATCGAAGAACGCGTATTGTTGAAACAATTCGCCTGTCAACTTACTCACAATTGCGCAACCGATATTTCCGTTACCGGTGAACAGGTGCTTTCACGTTTCACTCTTATTACCTGTTTGTAGATACTTATTGCCAATCCTTTAAACAGAGCATCCGCGCGCACACAGCTTGAACGTATTTTCAATGCAGGAATCAGAAGCCTAGCTGTTGTTCTGATGCATTCTTATCTTTATCCCAAACACGAACTGGCTTTAGCAGATATTGCGCGTGAAGTTGGATTTACCAATATCTCTCTGTCACATCGCGTCATGCCCATGATAAAGATAGTTCCTCGTGCTTTCACTGGTAAGCAGTAGACCGATTAATCGGATGTACGTACTTCAGCCACTGCAGACTCTTATCTCACGCCCTGTATTAGGCGTTATGTTGAAAGTTTTTCAAGCGGCTTTTGCACGGGATCAAAGAAATTGCAAGTCTTATTTATGTTGTCAGATGGTGGTCTGTCACCGGCCGATGAGTGAGTCAGTTTCACATTCGTACTGCCCTCCGTGACATGTGTCTGTTTTCCGTACATTACGCATAAGTGTTCTGGTGACCTTGATTGTATAAAGCGCAATTTATTGTTATTCATTCAGCTTCCTTGGCTCTCGCGCTATCCTCTCAGGCCCGGCTGGCGGTGTAATCGGCTACGCGATGACTGCCTACAATACCAAGTGTGGTCAACCCGTCGTGGGTTTTGACATGGGAGGTACGTGTGATTTTGTGGCAGGTTGTTAATCAACTTGTATATTCCGGTTATGGGTTCAGTTCTATACACATCAGACGGACGTTGATTGTCGTATGTATTTAAATGGTTAGAATCTGTCTCAAGAATGTTAATCATTCGCTTGTCACGATTTGCACTTGGCAAACTCCTAACTCTGACAGGATGCTGGCGGTGGTCAGCTGGTAATTTGGCCAAAAGGACTGAATGCTGCCACTAGTAAGTTGAGGATTGTAGTTTCGGTTCGTCTTTCGGTTCGGCGTATCGTTGCTCACCTAGTCTCCAACTGAAGACGTCTAAAGAGAGTGGCTAATCGGGTTTGGTGATGTGAATATTGCCGTTTTTTGGATGAATTGTTCGCGCAGTAAGTGTAACTAATGAAGTAGTGAAGCAAGATCCGCAGAGAAGTTGTCTTGCAGATGCCCTCCTACTTACACCTGCAATTCGGCTATTTGTCTACAATTTGACTAAATAATTGTGATTTCCGTCCCGTATTTTTGCCGCAATTCTGCCCGAGGTGACATGGACCGGCTTTGCTTTTGTGTCACACCACCGCACTAACACAATTTGTTTTTTTCCCTTTCCTCGTTTGTCAGATGTTCTTTTATTTGATAATCCGCAGTCTTGTTTTTGGACGCACCTGATACTTGCCACATTTGCTGCTTATGACGAGAGCCACAGCCAGAATGATAGTGAACCAGTCACCAAGGTAACTTATTGACTTGACCGACACAAATCTCTACTACCCCTTTAGGTACCGTCTAAACTTACTACCTTCACTGTTGGAACACATTAAGCTATTCCAGTAGGCACCTTTTGAACCTGCATTAGATACATCGACATCTGCTGACTTACCGAAATATAGGTTCATGATTCTAACGCAGTACTACACCTTTGTTCGTCAGTTGCTTCATAATGCGTGCATGATGTGCGCTTGTCTTGAGATCCTGGGAACCAAATCGGTGTAGGAATCATAAGCTTGTACGCACAGAGGACCTGCTTGGTTGCGTTCTTGTCCCAATCCAACTTTACGTTGTCAGACTTCAAGGTATAATGAGAACCGTGAGGGCTGCCTGTTACAAACGCTGTCTGTTCGGTATTGTGTATATGTTTCTACAAAGTATAATCCAAACACAACCATGGATAGATGTTGTCAGCAGTTCGCTAATTTCCTACATACTGTATGGCATACGGACATTGTAATACTGACTGAGCGCTTAAGTAGACATGTTAGGTGCCGATAGGTCCGGCTATATGACCAAAATTTAAGATATTCGCCATAAACGTTTGTTGCAGTCTTATGACCAGACCGGTCTGTTTCTTGCGATTACTCAGTTTTGGCGCTCTAGACGTCAGTGTGTTACCCGGTGACTCCCATCGCCAAGTTACTCTGGAACACAGATTGACCGTATAACCGTCGGCTATGAATGGAGTGACTGTTTCCGAGACCGTAAATCAATCTGACGCACCTATGTGGATTCCGGTCATGTTTTGGTTTGTGCCAAGTTCGCTCTACGTTTATCGGGAGGCTAATCTGTCATTAAACTCAAGTTGATATATATATATATATATATATATATATATATATATATATATAACCTAGGAGAGACATGGGCGCTTTATACCCACCATAGCGCGCTTGCGTATAACTTAGGATCTCATCCATCAGGCGATATTGACGTATGTTTGGCGCATACCGGGCGTTTAGCATATAAATGTGATATCACCTAGTGCTGCCAAGCACTGAGTTTAGATGTGGTCACTCGAGCCTCTTGTCTTTCACTGGGATGTTCCATCCACCAATGGGTCTAGTTTCGTCCCTGAGGCTACTACTACCGAATCAACAGGATCACGAGGTCCGGTGATCTAGTTCGTCATCGGAGTGGAATACACCGCTGCTACCAGGAAGTCTGGAAGGTTTTCCCATCTCATCCGAGAAACGGGTAGCAGTGAGCCAGATGTGAACGAGGTAATCTGCGATGTCAATAGTTACTAGGTCCATTACCAGCAACGATGCTTAGGCCGCAGGGCTGCGCATTCCCAACGGCAGTTCAGCTGGCCACCTGCACCGTTGACTAAGTCTTCGGGCACCCTCTATGCTTGTTTTTCCACCAATTCTTATCCCTCCACAATGGCGGAAATTTCATTTGACATCTAGTTCTCAGCCCAGGCATACTCCCACTCACTTTTCGGAGAGGGTTCAACCTTTATAAGAGCTGACGGACTCATACCGAAAATTCTGCAGTTGTTTCAAATGGCTGGGGTTTGCCTAACGTCATCTCCGCTTTCAAAAGGGACTGACGTATTGCCGGTGCAAACCACTAATAGATTAGTCTGAGCCCCATTACGTGGAAGTTGTTTGCAACCAGTGTACTTTGCAGACTAAGCGAAACGCCTGAGCGACATATCCGCCAGCAGCAAGCTAGGTGTCGTTCTGGCCGTTTTTGCATTAATCACATCTTCATGCTCCTCCAACCGTTTCAATGCCGCCATCCATATAGAAAACCGACGATTCCTATTTTATATGCATCAGACAGAACATCACTCTTCCAACAGAACGGCGCCCCGAGATTGTTTATCGATGAAGGGTATACCTGCAAAGTATGTCAACATCCTGAGTACACTTTGCTGTCGGATCTCGAGTCGGTTGAGAGTTTGTGGCATTTTATCGCCGACCTCCAGCTTCTCCAGTGGGACGCGGCAAGAAAGCCTAGATTCCTCTTTCCTAGTCGGACTTGTAACAGCGTAGATCCCGGAGTTTACCTTGATACACTGCGATTATGATGGTGTGAAAATGTTCTCAAATACTTGGAGATCTAAACTGTGCAACACATCTTAGTCAGTTTAGCGACTTCTGCTCGTCAGTTCGGTATGACCCTTGCACCTTCTAAGTGCTTGGCGCTGTTGCAAAGATGTCAGGACTCTACACCTTCTTTCATTCTTGTTGGTAAACCATTAGAGACAACCAAAAAGTACATGTATCTTTGACACTGCACAAGCGCCCATGTGATTTTTTGTAAAGTCACAAATCATACAGATCGTGCTACACCATCCTTGAGGTCGACATGATTTCTGTATTTCTATGAGAGGTCGATTATGTGTTACGACTGCACGAGCAGTCCTATCATACGGTCCCAAAACCTGACTGGTTCTCATTAGGCGTTCACGAAGTGTTTGTTTTCTATCGCCGTTGTCTCCGAGACGTTTATAACGTAGTAGGAACGCCGTGTGAACAACGGCAAAGTTCGTCGACGTTTCTGGACGACCTTTGGGCATAATGACCTCGTCTGAGGAGCTTGGTTGACCTGGATACATCTCACCAACGCTAACTCACCATTTACCACACCGTGCCTTGTTTGCAAGTTTTGGTTTGGGCTGGTGGTCACAACGAGACTGGACCTTGACGTGGTGTGACGGCTTGCGCATCTCGATGACCTATTGGGCTAAACTGGACGGTGTGGTCACCACACCGATAGAGTCACTCATACCAGGCAGGCCAATGGTAGAGGTCTGACAAACCAGTCTCCTGGTCCTCCAGGTTGGGGGTTGGAAGAAGGTTGGCATCTTTTTCCGGAAAAAGTACCAGTTCTGGTACATTTAAGGGTGCGTTTGATTCGGTAGACCGATCTACACTTTTAGAGTCGCTTAAACGTAGGGGTGTACCGACTAAGTATGTGAACATACTGTCGGCGCTTTATTCCCATACTTCAGCTCAGGTTAGGGTTTACGGTGAACTGTCTGACAGTTTCAGCACCAGGAGCGGCGTACGTCAAGGCTGTCCCCTTCGCCATTTTTGTTCAATTTCGTCATAGACGAAATAATGGAGGACTGTCTGCGGCACTCAAATGATGCCGGCGTGGACCTCCTACCTGGTGAAAGACTGACTGATCTTGATTATGCTGACGATAAGGTATTGCTGTTTGACAACTTTCAAGCGGCACAAACAAACACTGGACGCTATTTCGCGTTCTGCTAAGTACTTCGGAATGCGCTTTGCAGCCTCAAAATGCAAAGTGCTTCTGCAAGATTGCTGTGATCACGTAGATTTAATGTTAGATAATGAAGTCATGGAGGTTGTTGACCGGTTTGTATACCTGGGAAGCTGCATCAGTGGTGGCGTCGGAGGTGTAGGGAATGAAATAGAAGCGCGTATTTCCAAGGCTAGGGCGGTGTTCGCTAATCTGAGACACCTTATGGCGACAGAGAGGTATTTCTCTGAAGCTTAAGAGTCGCGTATATCATGCAACATTGAGTACTGTTACTTTGCGGCAGCGAAACTTGGCCGCTCAGGGTAGAGGATGTGACGTCCCAGGTACTGACACGATGTCGGCGTTCAATGCATCGTGTCGACTGACCAGCGAGTAAGCAACGAGTTAGAAGCGGTGTTTGGCACTGATTGTCAGTCTTCAGCATTTGCAGCCTTAGTGTTTCATGCTGCTTAAGCGGTGCACGATTGCTGTTGTCCAGCCTTTGCACACGCTCATTGGCTACGGTATTCGTGAGAGAGTTAGGGCGACTGGGTAATCTCTTGATAATATAAGAAGGAGATCTCCCCGGCGCGCCAACGCTGGCGCAAGGTGCGAGGTGGACAGATGATGACCTGGCGTAGACAAATGAAATCGTTTACGAAGGGGTTGGCTACTGTAGGTCGGGTTCGTCTCCCGGGCTGGGGCCCTTGTGACTCACGGAGTCGGTGGCCTGGGAGGTTAGGTGTGATGGTGGGTAATCGAGCTCAGTGGCGTGAATGCTGTCGTTGTTTGACCGAGTTGTCTGTGAAGTGAGTGCAAATGATGACGCGGAGTAGTGGGAGCCGTAATGAAGCTGTTTTGCTGATAATGTCTTACTTTTACTCACAGCCCGGTTGTTTTCTTTGCAATGGATGGACAGGTTTCGTCTTTTGTCTAAACTGTGTAGTCAAAGGTAACCAAACCGAAATTTAGGCCGATAAACATCGCTGATAGAAGAACTCTGCGTCCATTAGACCACAGTTTTTATGAACGTCGCTCAAAAGGGATGATTAAAATAATGGATGCTATCGATCTTACGTACTCCACTCTATATATATTAGTCGTCTCTCCTCTGCATCCTATTCACTGGCCTACGGCTGGGTGTTGGGAACTTCGGCATTATCATATTTTTCGATGCTCACATCATCGGGACGTGCGTAAACGGATACACATCCACAAATAAATAGACCGCAGCTTGTGTGTGTGACAGCATGCTCATGTATACACTGCTGGATCGACTGTGTCTAATACGAGAGCGAGTTATCATATTCGGCATGAATAATGGATTCGAACGGACATTGCACTTGACATACATGTCCGACTCGTGTTGGCTAATCAGTGCATGTTACTAGACCACTTGTCGAATGAAATATGCGTCCCAGTGATCTAATTTTCTAATTGCAGATATTTCCGGTCAATGGATTAAAGCTTTTAAAGCGTAAATATCGTTCTGTTGAGAGTATCTAACGCAGGTGATGCGTATATCTAACACGTATGTCTGAATTGTACTTTGCACAGAACACAGAGCACAACGAGGCTATATGTGGGCACAGTTATACCGCCATTGCCTTTGGCTCTTTGCCATTTCATGTCCGGGAGGGATCAGTCATGCCGGCGCCACTTATACTTACACTGATTTGAGCCCCCGTATTTTTCAAACGTTACCTATATTTCATTGATGAGCTAATTGATAATTCACCTTTCCGCCAGTTTTCACATGACATTCTGAACATAGAACCATGCTAATATGTAGTATACACTTTTCAGGTACCTCAACTGATGTCAGTCGTTACGGTGGAGAACTGGAGCATGTATTTGAGACCACTACTGCAGGCCTGACAATTCAGGCTCCCCAACTCAATATCCGCACTGTGGCAGCTGGTGGAGGCTCTTGCTTATCCTTTCGGTGTGGTATGTACCAAGTGAGCTCCTGTTCATCGGTTGAATTATTTCGATAGGTTAATATCTCTAATTTGAATGTTCTGAGTTCTCGCCTCTCGGTCACGTCAGAGGATGTCGTGTTGTCGATCTGAATGTCTCATGGTGTACGAATGGACGAGTTGTCTGGTAGTTCAGGTTGTTCAGGGATGCAGAAATTCGCGCCCTACTTTTCGAATCGATGACATAGATAGTCGACGTGGAACACGCAGTCCTTGCTCTATCATGTTTATGTTGCACTCCTACTCTGTGAAGGACACTGACCCATAAGTATGCTTACAGGAATATAGCAGTCGTTATGTTTTCACTCTTGAAAGCCGTCTTCACGCATGTTGTGCATAACGCCCTCTGGAGCTGCCTCTAACCTAGGATAACTTCCCTGGGGGTGTTATTTGGTCTGAATCATACTGTCATTTATAAAGCGGTATGAGTGATAACTGTGTGGTGCATCTGGCTCCTGTTTCGAATACA
>LOND01002490.1:26887-41903 GCA_014220965.1 Paragonimus kellicotti
AGAGTACTTAGATCACTAGACAAGATCCTAGGGAGTATAGCAGCGATGTGGCATTACCGTTTTTCGTATATGGAAGAATGGAGTTGGGACACGTACTTGTAAAAGAGAGCATTCTGATCGTCTGATAATTGACTGGGACAGAAGACGTACTAACGATGTCAGTCAAAAGTCTGGAGTAGTTGTGAATATATCTAATGCGCGCAGCGATAACCATAATCAGACATCAATGTTTTATACACTAGGCCTTCGGGCTCGATGTTTGACCCCCAAATCATTAATAACGATGAAAGGCCGCTGCAGATAATTGTGAAATGCAGCCCGTGTATTTCAAGTGCCACACTGCAGAACAGTAAATATCATGTCACACGAACCCGCCTTGCGCAATATAACCAAGAACATAAATCTAACATACAGCAACCAATCACGAACGGTGCCACCCCGTTAACGACTATCGTACAGTTTAGGACAACCACTTGGATTCAGATTATGCTGTCGCGTGTGCCTGTTTCGTTCCACCTTTTGCTCACAGGTAAAACGGTCGTAAATACAAGACAATTAGCCGGTATTCAGGCAAAAACGGTGTTAGGCGAAAAACGGTAATGCCACATCGCTGCTATACTCCCTAGGATCCTTGTCTAGTTATCTAAGTACTCTTACGCGGTCAGTTGTGCGGTATGTAATCCTATGAGCGTGTCTGCCTTTCGTTTGACTGCTCCTCCTTGACCTTTTTGGCATGGTTTTTCCTTGTTGGACTGAACTATTAGCCGGCACAGCCGTTCTAATGGGTACAGTGTACAAACCTGGCCATCTCCCGAAGATGGTTGAACAAGTCGAAAGGTAGGAGCATAAATGCATATATGTGCTTATGAGTAAATATATACATTCGTAGTACAAAGTACACAATGTTGTTAACTATTCCAGTATTTGCTTGCTTGTTTGATTAACTGATAAAAATCTTCACAAGACGCATTCACTGAACAAAGCAATTCGACTAGAACGATACCGATTCCCAGACGCAGTATCTTAAGTTTCACAAAGGTAGTTTACATTTTGCGGTAGAATCTTCATATTATCTGCTTAGGCTTAAACAGCCTGACCGTGTTCGTCTCACATCAGACCCAGTCCGATACATGTCGACAATCGCCTTGTGGGGATTTCTGTTTGATCCGGTAACGCGCTGGGAAGGTGACTGAACCGTGGTCTAAGTTTGCTTTCCGATAGCACGCAGTTATTAACCTCATATTCGCGCGACTGGTTTGTTACGCACTCAAATTCTGTTACTATTCTCGACTTTAATTTCATTCAGACCCTTCTTTGGTTTGCAGCACCGTTTTGATCGAGCCCAATTGTGAGGCGGTGATCATGAATACTGGTGATATAGAAATACACGTGAGTGTCTTGTTCTCTAGTTGCTTATTGGACACGACAACCTCTTCTGGCATTTGTGTTCTGGTTTTGAAGTTTCTTTTTTACTAACGTAACAAGGCAGTATTGCACACGTTCTTTGACTTTTCTCATGGTTCATATCATCAATTAAAATGTGTGGTCATCCAATCTAGCGTAATCTGTGCGCTTTTTTTTATATATTCATTCCTAGTCTTATCGTGGGTAGAAAAAATCTCGTATATTCCGATTCTGTGTTGGATGACGTTAGTATAAAGAGGGCAGTGAATAGACTGTGGCGTGAGCATCTCATTCATCTTTACCCGAAGTGATTCCCGGTATATTGCTTGTGATTGTTATGAAGTTCGGTTTACTAAACCAGGAAATTATCGGAATATGGGTCCTTTCGTAATGGTATCTACACAACCATCTTCGTATGACATCCTGCCTGCTAGAGCTGTTGTGTTGTCCGCAGCATAACTCTGAATGGACCGGCTATATTTGTTAGCCTTGGTAGGGAACTTGAGAGAGAAATGGTTACTTACAAATTTTCGAGTATCGGATACATTCAGCACGCTCGAAATTGGAAGGCCATGCGTCCATAGGAACGGGTTGGACAGTAAACCTGACAGACGCTAAGAGTGTTGGTCTCATCGTCATTTCTTCAGCAAGAATGCTGTCAAACGTATCACTTTACTTTCCTATGAACCACATCAACGGGATCAACAAAGGAGGCACTGGACGGCTGTGCATTCCGTGAACATTGCACAGACGTTCACGTTGATTTGTCTGTGTTCCCGGTATACAGGCAGCGTCACCCGATTCAGACGAGCATCTCGTAACAATCGTTTGTCATGTGATATGTCATAACATCGAAATTGGAACACTGCCATCATTGAACTGTGAGGTTCGCGTTACTTCACTTTATGACTGTTGAACGTCCTATTTTAAGAGGTTTTCAAATGACTCCACCATACGATATTGTAATGAAGTTCTAAAAGCCCTGTTTTATCTGGTTAATGTTTGTCTTTTTCGGTTCAGTGTTGATGGGGTCGTGTTTGCTCCACGTTCAATCTCAAACTGCCTTCCTGACATGTTCTGTCTACCTCTAGGTCTCTTCCGACAATAGCTGGAGTCGGCTCACGGTAAGCACACAGTTGGATGCTATTCAGCTCAGCATCTTCTCACACCGGTTTATGAGCATTGCGGAACAGATGGGAAGGTACATGTGCTATTTAATAAAATTATTCTCAGTATTCCGAATCTACTTTGCATTTATATACTTCCCATTCGTTCTTTTATTGATGGTTTGACAGTGTGACGTGTCCATGAAAACGGTTAATGTTTTATCCTCGTCTCTCTGCTGTCCAACTTTTGTATGTACGCAGTTTGTAAGATTTGTTTCAAATTTATTGTGAAGTTTGCGTTTTTCGCTGAACACGCAATTTACCTTCATGAAAACCGTGCTTTGCTTTGAGGAACGATGAGCTTTTCGTTAGCGACATCCAAGGCTGATATATGATGTAACGAATTACATGTGGCCAAAATCAGCTTCATAACTTTGTTTTATGGGGAGATAAGTGCCGGTTATAATTCGGACAAATACAATGCTGCTTTTATCTCTCTGTTCACAATATGTCGTTGATGGATTTTGAGGAAGATTTGAATGCGTTGTGTTTTGTAAAACAATACTGCGTAGTAATTCGGTTGTGTTGATGTAGACATCTGTGGTATCCAGGTCCAAACAAGCTTGCAGATCGAATAGACATAAGATTTGTAAGTGATTTGGATTGTTTGTCTAAGTGCTAGTATTATTGATCCAATCGGATTAGTCTTTGTGCCGTCATCTATTGTTAAAACCCGGTCATACCTGATGTCCGTGTAACCATGTATTGGTTGTATTTATATCCACAGCTTTGTTCGTTGTGCTTCGCTAAATCCTATTTCACACTTCAGAGTTCTTCAACGAACGGCCATATCAACCAACATTAAAGAACGACTGGATTTCTCATGTGCTCTCTTTGACAACACGGGTGGTCTCGTTGCCAACGCACCTCACATTCCTGTGCATTTGGGCGCGATGCAGTATGCGGTGCAGTATCAGGTTTGCACTTTGGCCTGATTTACCTTGGCCAATAATTCATTATTGAGTATAAAGTGCCGGTGCTTCAAGCGTTTAGGTGGCATTCCATCATGAATACAGTCAATTTCGGTGGTCTACACAATTTTTAGTATAAATTTCTGTTGTTCTCTGTCTTTTGACATACAGATCGAAGCAACCGGGAATCAGTTCGCCCCTGGGGAAGTGCTTTTGAGCAACCATCCATGTGCTGGTGGCAGTCACCTCCCGGATCTGACTGTGATCACGCCAGTAAGTGAATCGTCTGATGTGCACCAGCTGACCTTCTGGATATAGCTGTCACTAAAGTCTATCCCCGTTAGTCGTTTGAATGACTTGCTTCTTCGATAAATAAATCTTTGGTTTTGGTGAACCTCATATCTTCTTAACCGTTGGTTTTGCATAGATCAAACTATCTTTCAACAGACTGAATATTCTTACCGGTTGTCAAACCGAACTGCTTGCCTGATTCAGAAAGTCATTTCATTAGATTGCGCACTCAAACTATACGACTACCAAGTTACATTGATGGATAAGCGAATTCTTTTTGATTTTGTTAAGCTGTAATAGGCTCATGTTCTTGGTTGTGAAGTTGGCCATACATTCATTCAGCATCGCCAGAATAGTTTCAGATGATTGGCAATTCCCCCCGCTTCATCGATTTGTGTACATAAACACACATCTGCAGCCGAGCATCGAACAAACTAGTGTGCCCAAAGCGCGCTTAATTTGAAATGGTTCCTTTTTCTGTATTTCGTAGTCACTCGTGCATGCTATATTTCCACTTATAGGTTTTCATCGGTGACCTCAAAAAACCCGCATTGTTTGTCGCCAATCGCGGACATCACGCAGATATCGGTTAGTCCCATTGTTTCTTGCTTTAGACAGATGGCTTCCCACGCCTGTTCGTGAGCCACATTATATTAGCTCAACGACTGGTAACTACCTTTGTACATTCTGTTGAAATGCTTCAAGGGTTCCGTATTTTGTACGCGTCATTTCAGTATGTTTTATAAACTATGAGATGTTATCATTACCAAAAACTGTCACTGGACTCCTGTGAACACGAAATTCGGTGTTGTTTTATTAACTGTTGGTGTCCTCGCCAGTGACGAACTGTCAGTGTTCCGTAACTGACATTCGCTTTTCTAGCGCACAGTATACAATCGGTAGGACGTTCTTCTTACGTACGGAACCATTGTAATGGGTTATGTGAATATTATTCAGATTCGGAAATATCTTGTCCACCTCGCTGTTCGACCGAGCGCAATCATGCTAACTCATGTTGTCAGACTCTTGGAGCAAAATATGACCAGCTTGATTTAATCGGGCGACTGCGCGTGTGTATCAGCCAAGCGTGATATGTGGTAGTCTCCCACTAAAAAATCGGCACTGATTTGAGCAGTGGATATTTCTAATTTCATTCAGTGGGCGTAGAAATTACGCTGGCTACTATTATTCCTTAATATGGGGAAGAATAATTGTATGTTGTTCTTAAAAAGCCGCAGCGTTTGTTTCATTCAGGGCATGCATTCTACTATTCCTATTAATGCACATTCTTTCGAACTTCTCCGGTATTTATCCTCATACCGTAGTGTTACTCTGCGGTATTCGTATTTCTTCACACGATGGCTGGTGGTATCTGTGTATTGTCCGTCATAGTTTTTGTGTTATTCGTCGACCTGTCGAGCCAGATTCACCGTCAGGTGTTAAAGTTTGACGTTGTACTTGTGAGTTCCAGTTGCCACGGGGTTAAAGAATGGTTTGCCCCTCTGAGTGCGTGCGTGGCGTTTTCTATTTTCGAAGTGTTTTTTGCTAACCACATCAACTGGATTATCACTTCATGAAGTACAGTGGTCGCCACAGTTTACTGTACACGTTCTGGCTTATCAGCTTGATCTGTTTGCGATGAAGATATCGCCAACCTAGCCGTGATTGACAACTGTTTTCTTTATCGAGCCCACGTCAAATGGAATGATAGCTTGAGCAACATGGTCGTTCGCCAGTGCGTATTTTAGGATGCTCGGGATGCGCGATCAGTCGGTTAAATAATTGGGTTGCACAGTCTGCGATGATTGCGTCACACACCCTGCATGCCAGCTGGATGTTTTTCGCAACGGATACTTTTTCCTGAGATAGCCGATAACTGGACAAAACCGTGGGGTGATATTGGAACGACGTGGCTGTGAATTGTGAAGATCTTGACCATTCCGTTGGGTAAAATGAGTAGGCTCCTCTTGCACGGTCAGGGACCTCGTGTTCACTCATCTCATTCGTCGGAAACGTTACCAGAGATTCACATGCCACAGTCGATGGTGGGCTTATCTTCCTAACGTCTCTGGCTACTCTTTCCCCCTATTCTGTTCGCTTGTCCTTTTCTTTTAGGTCATTCCGCATCTTGACTTAGGTGAGCAGTTGACCGAGTCACGGTACCTGCTTCCTCACATGTATTTGTGATAAAGTGATCGTCTTAAGTTATCTTTCGGTTGGATCAACGCTGAAAACCTGGGAAATTTTTATAACATTTACTGGAAACCGAAGAGGTGGATAAACCCGTTCAACCAACTTATTGAGTCTCAGTAAGAACTAGGTAATTTTTGTTAAGGTAAACTGAGCATCACCCACAATTGACTGCAGTTTTCGCATTTCTGTGAAAGTTTCAATCAGCCATTTTTAAGCAGAAGCACTACACTCGAATTGTGCTCATGTTAGAGGGCGCCAGGAGTGCACTTATTCGTCACAGCCGTGGTTTGAAACGTGTTCACACTTTCATGAAGTAACCATGTTGAAAACTGTACCATTTATGGTTCAGTCGTATTTAAAAGGAGGGCAGTGGTTCAGTGGTCGACACGGCTATTCCGTGAAGGTGTGGCCGGAATCCTATTCGCGGCCGACAATATTGACATTCGAATCTAGTGCCTTTTTCGAAGTATGCTAGCTGACAGTTTTATGGGAATACGAAAGCTGTCATCATCTGTGAATGATCTTTAAAGTGTATCAGGCAAAATTTCCTACTACTTACCAACAACTGGAAATATCCCTTGTCAACTTTACCCATCTGTGGTTTCAGTCTGAGAAGTCTTAGTCATGGGGTCATCGATTGGAGGTAACCGAACAATTACTATATTTTCACTAGACGACCAGATAATTTGGGTGTTGCTCCAAAACGATTGCGGTTGAGCGTTCGCATGTGATTTATTAACTGCCTTCTCCACACATGATTTTTTTTTACCATCACAAAACATCGTTACTTTAGCGTGAATTAAACAATTGGCTTTATTTTGTGAGCAACTCATGATGGCATTAGAGGAACTGATATTCATTCCTGCTTCCGTTGTAGATCGGTTCATTCTTCGGTGGAGTAGTGTATTTCATCTGTGCAGTACTCCACCATCAAACTCATCTATTCTCCGTTAATATTTCAAAGTGCATCCGTATTTCTTCGTATATTGCTAATAGGTTTAGGGTATTTCTGGCCTGTTGGACACGTTTGGAATGATGACTGTACTACCATATAGTGTTATCTCATTTCTTATTGTTGGTCATGTAACCGATCTAGCTCAGTCAATCGTAGTTATGTGGCGTGAGACTCTATGTGCTCAATTTACTGGATCAAATTTTTGGTTGATCACTTGCTGAATTTTTTTTCCACACGAAGTTGATGAACACCTTGATGTTACATATTTTCCATTTGAACTGGCATCACCATATGTTGATTACGGGTCTTTCTCGGCAACAGTCTTGATTGTACAGTTTGATTTTCAAGCGAAGACTTTTTAAAAATCCCTTGCTAATCCTGATGGATTCTTTTTTTGATCAAAGGCATCCTTTTGCCCTGCGGTTCAGTTAATGTGGATACATAAATAGACGTGTTTTCATTTTTCTCAGGCGGCTCAACCCCTGGATCGATGCCACCGCATTCCACGTCGATATTCGAAGAAGGAGCTGTTTTCAAAACTTTTTATCTGGTCAAAGACGGACGCTTCCAGGAAGAAGGTCTGTTCACATATCATATTGATTGGTTTAAAAACGTTCGGATTGAGCTGTTTTCCCGATCATATCTTAAAACCAGTGTACTGTCCACTTACACGCTCTCTGTGCAGGCAGGGAATAGTATTCCGGTGACAAATCCATACGATGGTATGCACAAATTAACTATAGTTAAAGCCAAATGTCGATCGAATGTTTCGCAGCGATTCGGTCTGGCTAAAATGTCGAACCGAACTAATTCGTTCCAACCCATTGCTTGAAGTTTCCATCCTCCATTAGTCTTACTCCTTGACTCATCTAGAAAGTATTATCGTCTGCTGCTAAATAGGTCACTTTTGTTTCGTTATGCCTGTTTCTTGGTTGTTTCTCTTGCCAATCTCTCCGCTTTTTATGATATTGCGAGAATTATCCAACCTTTTCAAGTAGGCTTTGCCTTGAACCGTGGACGATTTGATATTCAGTTACCTGTGTTCATCTGCCTGTTCATCCGATAATTATCGGCTTTGTGTAGACGCTCTTTACGTCAAGATACGTAAAGAATCAGTTATGCAAGCAGTCGTTTCCGGTCATCTTCGCCGGATGTTTACTTTCACATGGGGTGTTCAAATTATATGTGAAAATCAGAACCAATCCCTAGACTGTTTATTTTCCATAGATCCGGCGGATCATAGTCTACTAGAGATGGATGGGGTTAATTGGTGGACATTTGAGAGTCACATACACGTTCGTCATGAGACAGCACTCTTGGGTATCTAGAAGTTCACGCTTGTTCGAATTCCACTTAGTTTTAGGACGATTAGCTAGTGGAGGGTTTGCACAGACTGCTTTTATGCACGCAGTAATGTGTTGTAATGTTTAATGACAGTTGCATTTGCCTTCGATAACAGTCGCACTCTGACAACTCTGAAGTGATACTAATATTGCGAGTTGATCAGAGTATTCGTTCCAGTTTTGCCTGATTTTTAGAGGAGAACCGTATTTGTGATGTTCGTTAGCGTGTTTTAATAACTTGCTTAACAACTTCTGATTTTCGTGTATTATTCGCACATATTTTATGTAATTCTAAAGGCCGGACAGGAATGGTCGAAAAAAACCACCTACGCAATTGACCTTCTATGAGTCCTATGGTGATGTGGGAAAGGATTAGAGCAGCTCGAGCTATTTACTCGTTCCTCTGAACGTCACCTCTTTTTGCTTGGATTCTGAAAATTCGAGGCTCTACACTCGTTTGGATGTGTGCAGCTTTTTCACCTAATCATACTTGTCGTACTTATTTGTTTAACGTCCTGCAAAAACTTTTGTTCCTCAGGTCTATTCAATGTCGCCACTGTTTTGAGCATCCGTTTGCTACTTTACCTCTTGTCGCCTTACTTTGTAATACCCACATATACTACTTTATACTCGACAGTAGTCAACTGGTTGTTATCCATTATTTTACTGTCCATGATGAGTTAGTGCTTAATCTTTCCGTGCTATCGTCGTATTCAAACCAACTTTGCGATTGTTTTCATTATTTTACCCCGTTATGCTTCAAGATTTGGGAATTTAAGTCTTATATTTTTCCTTCATGAGCCGATCCTTCTAAAAGATGCCAGTTATCGCGATCTTCATGTGCACCTGCACGCCTGATTTGATCCATAGTAATGTCGAGAATTTGCACACCCCGGTAGATTCGGCGCACCAGATGCACCCAACTTTGATGAGTGCACACGCACAGGTAAGCGAGAACCAGATAAGAGATTACTGGACGATGCATATTCATATTCTCTTCAACTGTTTTTTGTCACGTTTCGATCTGCTTGTCCGGCGGTCGAGCTGTGCTGAACATGTACTACGATCACTCGCTCGATGGACCTCAAGCCTGTTAGATTCTGCTGCTGCTGTGACGGTAGAGACTGTCAAACATCACTTCCTTCAAGCAAGCTTCACATGTAATAATTAACCTGTCCATTCACACACACAAAGTGAATCTTTTTGTTGGCATACATTTAGAAAATAGACATTTTGTGTTCTCTGAAACTACTTATTTCGCACTTGTGGAAGTTCCTGGTGTTAAATTATAACCACCAGGTTGTAGCCAACTTTTCCTCAGCCGAGTTTTCTAAGATACAGGTTGAATAAAAATAGTTGCTATTTACATTTTTTCGTCGGACTCAAATCCACTTAACATGTGTGATTTCAACAGCCAGTTAGGGGATTTCCGTCTCAGCTCTCTTATACATGCGTACATAATAAAAACCGCAATATTTTGCATCCTAACACAAACGACTACCTTGATATTAAGGCTGTGGTGGGATTCTAATGGTATTTGTGGCTCCTACTGTGCCCTGTAAGGTTGATTCGGCTTGTTTATCCCACCATAAAGATGGAACGCTATTTCATCGCGGAACATGATATCTTCTGTCGACAATGGCTGCTGGGCAGTAGCGTCTTAGAGCCATTCCAGCAACTGCAGACGCTTCTGGCAGTCAATTTAATCCAGAGCCATAGTTTGAAAAAGTCAGTACCGATCGGATCTCAGACAAGCGGGTATTAGCTGAATAAACCGCCTACTCATGGATAGTTGTTGAGCTTGTTTGCAAGTAGAAATTTGTGGATTCGAGCAGCAAAGTAGCGCTGCGTTTTTCTGCAGGCCTTTCTTAGCCATTCTTCTTTGGGTTTTTGAACGCTCTCGTTTACGGAAGGAACCTGTATTGGGGCGGTGGACGATGTATACTTTTAGACACAGTTGCAGAAGCGGTTTCCTCCTTTCTGTATAGCTCATCGCACACACTCTGCGGGCCAGAAACTTTCATCATCACCTACTATGCTTTATCGTCATTCATAAGCTTCACCATTCATAAAAGATGCAGTGTTTACCAGCCTGCTGAACTTTAGTTTCAACCCAAGACAGACAGTGGGACGGGCACTATTTGGTCACAGAGCCGTGATTCGTTGTGGGTGGTGCACACACCCTGTGCTGGTCGAACCGAACACAAACATTGGAATTGGCAACTTTGTTCATTGATGATCTTTTTATACTTTTCTGAACCTAGTAAGGCGATACGAACAGTAAAGTGTTCCCATTTGACAGCTGTTTGTGCGCGTACAGTTGTCCGTGCATAATAGCCTAAGAATCTCTCGCGCTTGTCGATAGATTTTTTGTGGTCTCTGAAATCATCACAATCAGTAAAGCCCATTATTACACGATTCGGACTTCCGTATCACGTGGGTTGCTTCCCTTCCCCAATCACAGCGGTTTCATCGTTTTACAAACGCCCGTGGATATCCCGTGTGTCCCTCGAAAACAAGCCCGTCGTCGTTGGCGATTAGCACATCACAACCAATAGTCCTATCATTTCTCCAGCTGACTACACGCGTAAACGGACTTGGCCGGCTGCAGTTTCTTGACGTTTTCTCCCGCTTTAACACTGCCGATCAGTTTCACCCCTGTCCGACACGATCAATTGTACTAACAGTTAAAACCCGGTCCAAACCTTTTATTATTCCGGCTGCCTGTCTTAGAATTGACAGATTTAGAGCAATGTTATCATCAGTAGATGTCAGGATGAGTATGGAATACGAGGTTGCTATCGCAAGCCTTGAATCCTTGTGCTCATTCAATTACTTGTACTCTGTCATCTGCTTCGTGTTTTTTTAGACTTATGGAAGGGTCATATTCATGCTAGAAATTCTTTTCTGTGGCCTGCTGGATTTGAGTCGAAGTTCTTATTCACGTGGCCTATTGGATTCAAGTGTTTCGCCTTCCACGGGATTGTATACGACGGCTTTTTGTTCACTATGAGTAGTTAGCCGCTACTGAACTTTCTCTCTGTGGTTTTCTGCGCTGCTTCATGGCGGTTATGGTTAGTCATCGATTGTTCACGTGTACGGTGTTCTGGTCCACAACCCCGCATCGAAAGGTCAACTTATGTACCGTCAGTTGACTGCCACCCGCCCATGTGCATGTATGCTTGAGCACGCAGACTGTTGCGCGCAGAGTGCATACATTGGCGTTCTGTTCTAGTGTACACACTGTTTATAACTATGTTCTGTACATCCAAATTGCCCGCATCTGCGGTGATTTTCAGTACCTCTTCAATTCTTGCGTTTAAGATAATTAGGGTCCTTGTTAGACAGTCTCTTTGTTTCGTTTCAGCCAACTAAGTTGTGTCTGGTTCTCTGTTGCTTGGCGGTTTAGGTACCTACTTTTCAAGTTCAAACATGTGAAAATCCGACCTTACACTATCCCTCTCAAGTGCTCACCCATGTTTATTTTACCACCTCTGTTTTTGACGGTTAGTTGGATCTTGACTCAGGTGGTTTTGTTTTATCGTGTCACTTTGATAGTAGTGCGAATATCTAGTTGCGTATTATTTTACTTTGTTTGAGTAGTGCATGCATCACCCATCTTGGAGCCTAGTTGATTTTCGTCGTTTTGAACCTCTTGGTTTCCCGGAGGAACTCTGTCGTGTATAAATGTCATTTTGTGATTATAAGTCATATTCAGCCTGTTCGGCACCAAATTGTATTCTATTACCGAAAACGATCCGTCGATCGAAACTGTTGAGGTTGTCTATCTATTAATTTTGATAATTTGTTCAATAGTACCGTAGCATTGTGATCCAATCTTGTTTTGACTATTTGGGATCGTTGGTTGATCGCTACGCGTTGCTCAACGTCTTCGTGGAAGATCGTAAAGTTTATAATCCCCCCTGCATTCCTCAGATGTGACATCAGCCCTGATGGCACCCGCGACCGCATATCCTGGATGTTCTGGGACGCGAAACTTGTCGGATAACCTGAGTGATCTGAAAGCCCAAGTTGCAGCCAATCAAAAGGTAGTCTATCAGCAACTTCCATCACTTCCATTGTGTTGTTGACTGTGTGTTGATTGATTCTGTCAGACACAAAAAGAATGGAAATGCATTCAAGTCCGGGTGACAGGTTTCCTATCTCCCGGCGAGGGTTCACGGACCAGACCACAAAACGCATGTTGTGTGCGTTGTACTATGTGGTTACATATTTTTGTTCCAATCCGACCGAAAATCGACCGTTTTGCATTCGTAACTTTTAGCATTTAACCCAGCCTGTCGGCTGCTTGCTGCTAATAGCACCTCACTTGCTCAACGCTGGCTTTGGGAAGCTTCACCCGAATGTTTTTGAGGTACGGCAGTCTTCTGCAGCAAGACCTCTCAAAACTAAAACTACCCTCTCTGCAAGACCCACTTCGTTCTCGTCTTCCCAGTTGTCCAGTTGATTTGCCATCTTTGTTGGGAGTTGTGGTAGTCCCTCAAATGATCATTTTCAGTGTACCAAACACCTTTTACAGACCTCATCTGCTGGCCGATATGTGTCATAACCATCTACACTGGTTTTGAACAAAGAGAAACGCATGTGTTGGTAGAATAAGCATACACAACTATTTCAAACATACGTACACGCATATGTCATCGCAGACCGGTCCGCACCGAATTATCATGCCCTTACCGATGCATGATCTTAATGTGGGGTATGTAATAACGTGGTATACTGTTAATCTGAGCTTAAAAATTTATAACATAACTGAATAAGGCCTTCAGATTCACCTAATTGTCTGCCTATGTTTGTTTGGTACTTGTAAGTTGCATCAGCTAGGCTGAAATGCGCTTGTGTTTTTCATGAAGTTCAGACGATCTACTAAACCCTTGTTGCACTCGACTGATGCTCATTCGACGGGCTAGTGAACTTGGACGTCATCAACCGGACAAATGGTGACTAGTGCAACTAATTTTCGAAAGATCGAAAACTATTTTTAACTGTACAAGTGGTAGCAGGCTGCTTACATTATGGAAGACAGGTACATTCCCATCTTTGAAAGAATAAACCCAAGCTATTTGAAGTCGCCCCAAGATGGAAGATCCCTAAGGCATTTCCGTTGGTCTTGGTGTTTTTCAGACTAACGCATACGAAACTGAAGCATGGACATCAACAAACAGTGGTTTAATAGAGTATAGAGTAGTTGCAGCCGACAGCGATGAACGTTCACGAATGTCGACAAAAAAAAACGATACACTCGGGTTTCACAAATATGTCGCTCCAACAATCGGCTATTTTATTGGAACCAGTTGAATGAAATGATTACATACATTGCTGTTGAATTTGGTCGTACTAGTCAACACCAACGGGGTTGGTTTCCAAATTCCACGTGTTTTACTTGCCAGGGTTTTGGTTTGTCACCTACGGTACATTGTAAAAGGCTTCAAATGAATAACTTGTTTCGTATAGAGAAAATATCGGGTAGTTAAAAAGTTGCTGCAGAAAACGAATACTCCCATATGACTGTCTCTTATATTTTGTGTTTATGAACAGCTCCGTGTGCTCACTCAGAACCAATGTTCCGACGCGATACGACGTCTGAATAAGATTCAGTACGAGCTGACAGAAATCAACAGAGGAGATTACAGAAAAGAGTAAAAGCCTACGTACTTTTTCCTTAAATAACTTCGTGTTTTATTTGCTTGTTTACGTCTTTCGTTTTTGATCACTGATCATAAACTCCGGATGAGTTGCTTGACTTTCTCTCATGAAGAACCAGTCCAGTCAATCTTGTTAGGATGACTGCTCTGGTTGATGGTCTGTTGGCCGGCTTATTGATATGTTCCATTAAACACGGTTGGGATGGTGAACAATCTTGTCTAATTGAGGTTCTCGAACTTTGAGCCCATCGAGTAGAGCTCTTGTTGCTTGTAGATGCGCCGTTCACATTACTGATTGTAATGCAGCCAAACTCGGATTTCCACACTTTGCACGTACACTTAATTTGTTCGCTGTATCTATTTACAATTTTTTTTGAATCTACTCTAAGCTACTTTTGCCAACGATTGTTACGTTTCAGTGTGTTTCATTAGCTCTACTTTGCTTGCTGAACCTGCTACTCATTTTTACTCAGTATTGCAGACTGAGAGCTTGGTGAGTTATTCTTATAGTCACTGACGTTTTCAGTGCCATTCACTTTTAAGTTGTTTTCCGCAGGTTTAGTAGCAGCCCAAACCACTTTTAGTTTTATTATAGGTAATCTTCATCCGGGCATTTTTGCTTTTCATCTCTCCGGCTTGCAGGGTGTCCATTTGTTACGACAGTTGATCGATGAGTATGGGTTGCCGGTTGTTCAAGCGTACATGAAGCACATTCAGGTGAGTTCATTGGTTTAGATTGCCACAAACACTGTTTAGCAGTTGGGTCATGCTATTTTTGACCCTGTGTTTATCAGATGACCCGCGTACAAGTACAAGTTGCGACTTATTAGTTCTCTATGTGCATACGCGGGATCAATGTGAAACCGATTGTATTTGGCAGCATACCCCAGATGTTCGTAGTCAAATTTCTGCACAGCTTCGTCTTATTATTGTGAATTTGCATAACACCGTTTCAGTCACAAATCACATTCGAACAAGAATGTTTCTGATTGTGTAACAGTATTCACTTCTTACGAAACTAGTAGTGTGTTAGCTTGTGGAAGCATTACGCCAGACGTTTGGTTTGTTAACTCGCGGTCGTTTTCCC
>LOND01002490.1:47536-61138 GCA_014220965.1 Paragonimus kellicotti
GTTAAGTAACTTGAATACACGCCTAACCCAATTGTCTTTGAGGTCTCCTGGGAGCTTGATTCTTCGTGACATCCACTGATTGTGATCAATTCCCTATTGTAGATCATCCGTTAGCTGCGCAGTTATCGTACTTTCGTTCGCACAGGGTTTTCGAATTTTTTTTCAGTGAAATTAACTCCCCAACGTACCCTGGCTTGCAATCACGTACCAGATGCTGCTGCTACAGCAAATTTTATGTTACGTTCTAAAAGTATATGCATTTTCTCTCATCACTGTTTTAAGGCGTCCTGTGGGAGGTCTCAGACAACTACTGATTAACACTTTTACCGGATCAGCTGTATATGTGTTGAGTTGTCAATAGCTGTATCATTTAGCTCCTCGTGTGGCCTTTACGCATGCATTAAACATTAACGGATTGGACAAACGGAAACTAAGCAGGTCGTGCACATGCGTGCACTGTTCCTTAATCGATTTCTATTATTTGTTAAACGCCTTTAATCGATTCATGGTTGACCTTTTAATGACGACTTCTTGCGTCTACCAGAGTTCTATTTTTTTCGTGTGTGCTATTGATACCATCTGTTTTTCTGACAGATCCTAAAGTTATCCGCATTTACATGTGCTCTTGTATGACACAGACCGTGCTCTCATCCACGCTTTCTCTGTAATCAGCAGGTTTGCATTTACTTTTCAATAACTCCTTTGTACTTAGGAGAGACTCGAGTTATTCATGTCGTTATATCTTATTGCAGATCTACACGCATCCTCTCACTGGTCATGGTACCACTTCCTTACTGAATAATGTGAATGCCACTTTATTAGTCAGTTATTTGTACACTCGGGGGAGTCAGTGTTTTTCTCAGAACTATTTTCAAACTGGTCGTAATGGAAGTTAGTTTTAGTTTGCGCAACAGACCAAACTATCAGAAGGGAAGTTGCACGGTTGTGTCTACGTTCATGTTGACAATTCAATCACAAGATGCATATTGTGTGGTGTTAAGGTGTTCAACGTTCTCCATACGATACGTTCACTTGTCAAGCTTGGACGTGTTTATGAAGAAGAGCTGACCATTGAAAATGAAGGATGGTTGTCATTGATCAGTCGTCTGCAATATGTGTGCTACATAAAAGTACTTCCCGGCGTATTGCATTTCTGAAGACCTTACTCGTTCTTCACATTTGAAGCAGTGCTGAATTGTGTCGGCTCTTGGCAGCTCTGTGGCTTCCGATGAGTATAAAGCACATGTAGTATATCTAAATTAAGTTGGGTTTCACCGATGCCTGAGTGATTTCAATTGCCATTAGACGAACGCAGCTATCGTGTACTTGCTGATTTCATTTGTCACTCCACGTTTCAACTGTTCCAGTTTGCATGTCACCATTATACTCAAGTCTAACTGTTTGACTAAAGTTATTCTATAATACATATCCTCACCTAAATTGTAACTAAACGTGTGATATTCATTCTTGTAAGATAAGTCTGTCGATTATTGCTCCATTGATCGCACCAGGTGTGGTTAAGTCTTCTAATATAAAGAGCGCTTAGAAATAGTCACTGCTGACTGCAGCCTTGTAAGTCTGCACAACACAGAGGAAGATCAAATGCTTTAGCTGCCTGCCTCTGTATTGATAAGAGACTAAAATGCCTTAAACGGTTTAAAGATGTAGAGGAAACGTGTAAGGAAATAAACTTGGTTGAGAGGAACAACAATAACAGGCGGCTTGCCCTCAAATTGAAACAGCTTACTAATGCATTCTGCTAACATAGTGAAAGACAACAGTAAGAAACAGCCAGTCTTAAGCTTTTGATCATCTGTGGAAGTGCGTCAGGAAAGAGACCTAGATAATTGTAGCGGCGCTTAACCCTGGCATGTGTCGGTCGAGTAGATTTTCTAATTTATCAGCCGAATCAGTTGTAACTACATAGTTCAGTAGTGTCTTCCGGGGTAAACAGACTCAAACCAACAAGAGATTTGTGACTGTTGGGGGTTGCAATGGACTTACCATCTCGGGTTTATGGTTTATGTGCTCGATTGTTCGCTAAGCCTAACGTTCTGTCTATGTAGTAGCATTTCCTCCTGAATCTCACGTCTATTTATTTATTTATTTATTTATCAATTTAAGATGTCTCGATATCAATTTAGGGTGTCCCAAAGGGTTAGGTGTGTTTCAATGTTGAACAGGGATTGGTTGACTCCTATAGAGTGAGAAGACGTCCTCCGGCCAGATGCAGACAGTAAAACCAAGTTAGCTTGTCCGAACCTAGTTACCTGTGACATCTTAAATTGGCGTCGAGACATTAAACTGGAAGAAATGCAGTTAAATAGCCGACTACTCACTCGTTCTTACTTTATGTTGAGATAACCGCCAGTGAATGACAACTCGTGTAGACAATTTTGTACGTTAGGGTTAGGTTTCCTTCTGAATGTTTGCAGTTAATTGAGAGTTAACTTATGTTACTAGCCTTTCCGGATGAGAGTTCTTCATGAGCTACATGATTGTCATTGGCCTGTACTCGTGTGCTTTCAGTAAGAGCCATATCCTTTCTAGTCACGAATGAATACCCCGTATGTTTGCTTCCTTGTTTAGGCATGCAGTGAAATCGTTCATTGTGGAGAAGGCTTAGGGATGAAAACATCCACTACTGCTCCTGAACAGGTTTGGTGCCACTTACGTGTTCTTTTCTATCGCTGTACACTTTATGGACGCACCCAAGTTGTGTATTACCAGCGTTTTTACGTCTTTCTCACCTGCGATCACCTTCATCTTGTAACCGCCTATATATAAATAAGCATAATTTTTGTGATGGATGTGTATTACTTCACATCTATCAGCGATGGATGATAAGTTTTTATTCACGTATCACGGAGTATGTCAATGCTATTCGTTATGAAGTGTGTTCATATCCTGTCAACAATGTATGACTCCTCATAACTTTGCGTCATCAGCATGGAGCAACGTTGACGATTTGATACTGTTTGGCAAATCGTGAACAATTAGAACTAACATCCAGGGGTATCCATGCGGAGTGTCGCTAATCGACACATACTAGTCTTATAACGTTGAATTCACATCCGGATAAATAGTCGTCGAAACACCCAAGCAATTGTTTCACGAGACTGTAATAGTTGTTTTCGTTGTATTGTAAAATGATATGTTCCGTTGGAAAGGCTGAGTGGACCTCATCGTTGAGTAGTCCTTTTTCAACAGTATTTATCCTTTCCCTGTTTTAACTGACTGGTATAGTGTATGGGTTGCAATAAGTCATTTTGGATGTTTCTTAGCAGCCCGTTAATTGCTGTTCAAAAAGGAATCTACATAGATATGCAGTCTTCAATTATTTTCTCGGCACCCTACTCCAGGTTTCCGACCTTTTATCTTGTAAACAATGTGTCAACTTATTGTCGTTTTAGGATAATGCAGAGATGGCGGTCCGGCACATGCTGCGTGGTGCCTGTCTGGAGGCGAAAACCTACGAGGACGCCGCAGCATCTTCGTCATACCACACTGTGATTTCTTCCTATCCATCTCCGAAGCCATTGTCAGCGATCGATTATCTGGATGACGGAACACCTATTTGCCTCCAGGTCTCGGTCGATCCCTTCACTGGCTCAGCTCACTTCGACTTCACCGGTACAGGGTCGGAAGTACTGGGCAATACCAATGCGCCACAAGCAGTTCTCTATTCATGTTTGTTCTACGCGCTGCGCTGTCTAGTTGGCGGACAAATATGTTTGAATCATGGCTGCCTAAAACCGATAAAGGTAAATATTTGTTCTTCCTTATTTTCATACCTCCATCTTTATCTCCTTCTCAGACAATCTCTTACCCATGTGATGCACTCCAAGAAAAGCGGAAATTTCTTAGTGTCATCACAATCACTGAGAGTTTTCGACAGTATTTGCTTCTCGGAATCTGACGTCAAATCTAGCATGTTTGTTTATTTGCTCCACCAACGTTAGATTTTCGGATTGTATCAGTCCCCTCTCAGATTCCATTGAAATTCATAAGAATTCATTCGTGTAAACGGTTGTTTTCAGCAATTATCATAAAGATTACACAATTACATGAAATGAATGCGATTTATTTGTCAAGGAATGAAACACCTCACGTAGATCGGTAAATGTCTAACAGTATGGAATGTGGTCTGAATCCGGTGAAACCGCAAGCACAGGTCAAATTTGTCTGCAGTACTCCATCTAAAGGGATCATATGCTATATCGTTTATTAGGAAGGCCTATCGAGCATGTGTAGTTCGGGCAGATCTGTGTTAATGTTTCGGTTCAGACTTATGTGAGGAGTCAATAGCGTTATCAAATCGGTCATCACTCGGTAACCTTAATTTGTTATTAAGAAAAAGGGGAACCATATACGAGGAAAACAAGCACATTTCCGACCCGGTTCTGACTTTATCCGTCACATATTCACTTTGAGATGGTCAGCGACGTACAGGCATTCTTATTCTCAGCTAAGTGTTTCTGGACCCAAAGACTGTTTTTGATCTGGTTGTTCGACATGCCCTCTATGACCGTCCGCTTAAAGAAGTCCATATGAAACATGCCCATTTGTTGACTTCTTTACGTGCTTCTCGTACATGCAGAGTGTGTAGTTGTCAACATCTTTTTTTTTCTATTTCGAGTAGTATTCGCCAGGGATCGACGGTCTCACCCTCCGTTCAACTACGTGATGAGTGGATCTTCTGAAGGATGTACTCGGATTTTACATGGATCTCTTAGTGGGGTTTTTCCATCTAACAAACAGTCCGATCTTTAGTACACGAACTGCATCGTCTTATCTGGCTCTGTAGACCACATGCATGTCGTGTTGGACCGGTTGACTGATGCTACTGATTTGTAAACTGTGCACTCTGAACCTTCAAATCGCGAAGTGTTATTATAAGACTGCGTTGGCTCTGATCCAGTGTTTGCGATTACAGGCTGGCCGCTTATAAATGTTGATCACCTCTGCTCCTGAGGAACTTCATACCGTCAGCTTGCAATACAACTGACGAAGACATGGAAGATGCGTAGCTCATATTATCGTCTTCTATGTTATTATTACCGAAACTTCAGCCTCGGGTCGTTCTTTGTTTTGTGTGTGACTATTTTGCAAAACCGGGGGGTGGGGTGGGGTGGGTTATAGCGATGAATAGGTTTTTTATATGCAGTTATTCCATCCGTTAGTAAGTCAGCTATTCATTAAGTCGTGCGTCAGTTATTTTCTTATCATAAGATAAGGTACACACATTATACGTGCTGTGAGCGACACTTCGAGCGTTCGTACTACTCATATCTTCACAAGCAATTATTCGCCACTGATCATTTGGATTATATAGATACATGTTTCTGTTATTTACGGGTCGGCCATCCCGAACCTCGTACAACGTTTATAACTCGGCTGCAAACCATCTTATTGAACAACTCGAAGAAGTTGTTGGGTCTCAGTCCTATCACTTCAGTGGTTTGTGTTCTTGTCTACAACATTTTCCTCCGTTGTTACTGAATTTTTCTACCGTTTGGTCATTGTCAGATCACAGTTCCTCCGGGCACCATACTATCCGCTTCGCCAGAGGCCGCAGTTGTCGGTGGCAATGTGCTCACCTCACAGCGCATTGTCGACGTGATCCTGGCAGCATTTAGAGTTTGTGCTGCCAGTCAAGGATGCATGAATAATGTGACATTTGGAACGGAGAAATTGTGCTACTACGAGACCGTGGCTGGTGGAGCCGGAGCTGTAAGTTCGGTCTTCTTGGAAGTGTTTTTTTAGTGATAATATGAATGTTCCATTGTCTAGTCAGCGTGATTTACAGAGCCACCGTCATTATAAAATCATTGAAAAACGTATTACTGTACAGTAGTATATTGTATTATAAAAACAAGGACAAACATGTTTACAGCAATGGCCTTCCGAACGATCGCTTTCATTATTGGTTGAGTCTCTTTTCGATAAGACGCGTTTGGCGTTGGGAAAGTTCTGTCAGTAGCATTGTTGGATCTGTTGAAGTTCGTCTGGTACGTTTGTCGTCTTTTGTCTGGTATGATGCGGAACGATGAATCCGTTGAGGTATGTTTGGTTTGTTTGTAGAAAGGCCGATCCTTAATTTGCCTTTATTTGTCTTTGCTGTGTGCAGTAAACGATCATGACGAATTTTGTACATAACTGCACATAAATGTTTACTTTTTTATAACTGTCATTGTTATCTGTTAAAACTTCCTTCTTGGTATTGTTTGACACGTTCTCATCTTCATCTGCACCCGATTGTTTTAATGAGCTCATTTCCCGTTGACTGGTGGCTATTTGTGGACTCGTGTTTAGTTACTCCATTTTGAACTCCTTTTGCTGGATAATTTGTGTATCCGGTTGATTCACATTCAAGGTGAGATAGTACCTTTATTGTAATTTTACTAAACAGTACCGTATAAATTCCAATCTTTCGATCGTCTTTTCTGACGTTTTTGGACTTGGAAGATAGTCCCGTCAACCCGACCGTCTGAATAAGCGTTATTGGAATTGTCGAATACGCGTTACTGAGTGAATTACCCTAAATCGCCAGGAGCGATTTAACAATGACGGTCCTTTTGGTTCCGCTGCACAAATCTTCACTTGCACACCGATCAGAATTGACTGAGTTTTTTGTGAGTTAAACCGTTCGCCTACTCGTGGTATCTATAAATTTTCCGACAGACTTTTTTAAAATCAGGAACTGTCGAGTATCCAGAACAAGCTTGTACATTAAACGTCTCTTCTCATGTATGAACCGGACATATTCACAATGACTACTGTCCGTGAATCTATTTTGCTGTCCTTGTTTTTGGTGTTTGAAGATCAATCAGCTGACCTCAAAGACACTTGTGAGAGTGAAAATCATTTACTCGTTGTGTGATCTACTCTGATTGATAATGTTTGTGTGTGATTTGCATGAAATGCGTAAGCTTTGTAAGTGTCAGGGTGGGCAAATCCTGACCCGTAATTTGTATGTGAATTAAGAAATGGGATCCAGTACTCGATAATTTTAGCCACTGATCAATAAGTACCGATTAGATGCTTATCAGTCAGCTAACATGTGTCGTTCGTTTCGGGACTTTACAAATTATATGAAACTACATAACTACGAACCGAGACACTTGTTTGCAAGGCTGACGAATATTCACATCCGTTGGTAGTGGTGCGCCCCCACTTTTTTGTTGTTGCCACATCCCACACAGTGCGTCTACACGGTTCCGATCGTCCTTTCGGTTCCTAGTTCTCCAGGTGTTGAGAACTGCTCGGCTCGTGTCATATTAGTCAGTAGTGACGTTGTACTTTGCATACCTGTAGCGTATCTTGAAATCCGTAGGCCTGCTATATATATATATATATATATATATATATATATATATTCAGAGCCAGTTGGAACATATAAGCACAACTGTACTTTCAGACGTAACATACTGAACGTGTTTTTCTCTCGTTCTTCTTCGCTTTCATTGGAATATCTTTGTATCGGAACTCATCCGTTCTGACGCTGTTGAGTAATCGACAATGTTTTTCCGACACATGAGTAAGCGTTGGCGACTGTGCTTCTTGTTTGCTTGATCTACAAAGCCAGAATGAATTCGATCTCGTCGCAGATTTCAGGGGTTCCTATACTGGAACATTAATCCACCTTAAGTTTAAGTTACTATTTTTATATTCTTGTTTGATTACTTCTAGATAGAATGGTTTGTACCACATTGTCTGATCGACTCAGTAGAGTCTATCTTTACGTGTCTATCTCAGGGTCCAGGTTGGCATGGCCGCAGTGGTGTTCACACGCATATGACTAATACCCGAATGACAGACCCGGAAATATTGGAACAAAGGTAAGTATACTTTACTAGATGTCCACTTGTGCGATTTCAACATAATGTTCGAATTTTTGAGCGAAAATTCCGGCCGCTACTTGCCGTTGACTAGTGACTGTCAGCAACACTGTTACCCGTTTGAACTCTCATCTAGAGTTGGGTGATCGAATGGTACCGTGTTCACCTGCAGTTAACGATGTCGCTTGGCTGCGGATGTTTTGTGGCACAGAAGCCTAAAACTTTTACAAACAATATACATGGAACAAATTGAAAAGCTTAACCAAGGTAAACTTGTTATACATTTTTTGAGGATTACTTCTGTTGCCCACACACAGCAAGACGTCTAAGTGCTCTTTTCACCAACCTCATTGGTCTGAACACTTTTGTGATTTTTTTCAATTTTTTCCTGGAGATGCTTTGTGGTGTGCCTATGATTGAAAACTGTCATATCACGAAGTTTGAACTGAAGAGCCTTGTGAGGGCTATAATTTGAAAAGTCAGATCACTCGTGAACTGAATCCCTTAAAGTACTCAAAGCGTGGACATTCGTTTGAAGCACCGGTGTCTGCTTAGGGAGCCATCACTCCTGAACTTTCCGTGGCTTATGCGATCCTTCAGTTATGTGTGGATTGTTTTGTACACTCTAATCCCCGTACATTTTGATTGTCAAATCAAGTAAGTATGACTATTCAGGGTTGATGTACAAAATACGTCGTTGAAATTTTCTGTATCAAAGATGGCTGTTACCAAAAAATCTATCTAACTTTTTGGAAATCGAATCATAGCCAACGAATAAACACACAAGATGGGGATGATATTACTGCTTCGTTGTACTACGTTATACTTGCAAGACAGTTTTTGTCGTAACAGAAATAGATCAGGACAATTCGAAGAAAAGATGATGACAACATCAACAAGGATTCTGTCAGCAGGTTTACTTCAGGCAACAAAATACTTTTGTATAATAAAGTCAGTTTGACTTATCTTGCTACAGATCAAATCGTTTCTCCAAAAGTGCGGGAAAATGGTAAGGGAACAGCACGACCATCGCGTAATGCACTATTTATTTATTTCGTGCCATTAAGACGGAAAGTTAATCTCATCCGATATCTAGTCGACAGAGATACGAAGATCCGCTCCAGTGACATCTTAGAGGAGGAAAGCCATTTACTATTTAACGTACTAATTGAAAACGGCTGTCCAGAACGGTGCGTTCACAGCACACTATTGGAAGAACCGCACGGTGCAGACAAATAGCTTAATGGAGTCCATTCAACCAATCCCACAGACTCATTCCGTCCTATCTGTCGAGTCCGTGGTGTACAGTCGAAGCAGGTCAAAGTTCGCTTGGCACTCGCAGAAGCTATCATCATTCGCCCACTCTCTGTCCCATTGTATACTGAAAAACGTTTCGGTAAAACCCTGAATCCCCCCTGACCCTATGTCCATACTCGGATTGGGCAGATTACGTAGTCGTGATCACTATCCTGGCGGCTATTCTTATTTCGTCTATTCGATTGTTACTTCGTGTTCGTCATAACTTTTCGCTGTTGAACTAATACTAGTAAGTTTGAATGTTTGACAGGAGATATTAATGTGGATTTGATATATCACATTACCTACCTGCCACTTAGTATTCGTCTTTTTCATTCAATCATACAATTACCTACTCAACATATGTTGGGCATCCGCCAACAGACTTCCGGATCTATTTTGTGTACAATGTTCGGTAATGATTGGCGTACGTAGGACGTAAATGGTTCAACAAATCCACTTTACCTGTTCGTGTGTGGCTAGTTTTCAACAAACTCAAGCCTTTCCAATAGCGCTCAGGTACACCGTGTAATTAGCAATCCAGTGTTCCTCACATACGACTTCGGAGACTGTGACAAACAAAAACAGACATACTGTGAACATCCTTCGCGCAGATTAATCTACTTTCCTAACCGTGTAAGTTTTCATCATACATAACTTGTAAGGTAGGATGGCTTCTCCAGACTATCCGCAGCCGCTCGCCACCATGTATGAGTAAAGTGACTAGCCTTTGACAGTTTACTAATAACACTTCAGGCTTGAGGAATGTACGCGTCAAATTAACGAACTATAATCTCCTATCAAGAATGCTTTCAGTTATCTGTATAGGATTATTGTATGTTCATGCTATCTGCATACTTGAAGACTGGTACACAGCCGGGCGTTCACATTCATTCTGTCCCGTTACACCCTATGTAGAATTCTAAAGATCGACGTTGACTTCCTACTAACTACGACAGCCAGTCTTCTGTTTATAGATTCTTCTGGGTCAATTATATAGTCTCTCCGTATATCCCTTATTATCGAGCAGTCCCTAACTGCAACTCTGCTAACTGGATTAAACGGTGTCTAATATTTAAGAGAAACAACCGCTGGGCTTTGAATATGGCTGTGGTGTCCCAGCTTCTGGTGGAATGATCAATGGAGTTGCGACTGGGAAAAATATTGTCTGTTAATGTCGTTTAGACGTTAAGCATTTACCGCGATTCTTAATGGGCTGTGATAATCTTGAATGAGGTAGAAATCCGATCAGTTCTCCACTGATTAGCGGGTACATTCTATGAACCATTCTGAGATCATCGTAACTATAGCATGGCTATTAGGAACAAATTCGTTACCACTGGATTTGTAGGACAACGTTGCCATCTCCGTGGCTTCCAAGGGTTCAGTTTCGGCTGGAGGTGAAACATATACGGGTCATAGAGTACTGGGGATTCCAGATGATATCGTCATACGACTTTGTGTCCTATTAAACTGTTGTTTGGCATGTTTAGTGCAACATCCTAAGCTTCGTTATAAATCGTAGATAGGCTTGTGAGACGTTTCTCGCATGCTTGTAACTGGGGGTGTGATAGAGCGTTTTCCAAGGGTTGCCGATTGTAGCATTCCGTCCCACCTGGATAATGCATTGTACCTACTTGAAATCGCGTTATGCCTGCCCTCAGATAATACGACTTATTCTATTAAATTCTATCAGGCACTTCAAGTTTCTCTCAAGTTACAGGTTGCTCACCTTGTGCTGTTAAATCGGCTAGGGTTCTGTTGCGCTACGCGTAACTTCTTTCACTGATAGACTGCCTTTTTGGATGATGAACATCGTTGTTTCCTATGTATCTTTATCACGTTCTACAGGTTCCACACAGACGCGCGCACTGATCTTGATACAGAAATCTAGCCAGCTGTCTACAACTGGCTGGTCCACTTCGTCTACTTGGCTATGCTTGTTGTCCAACGGTTTTGGGACATCATTAGCCAACTACTGTGGTCAGTTAAAACAGAACTGAGGCGATTTTGCTAGTTGTTGGTGCTGGTTGACATTCCCATAGCTGATTTTGTTCACCGTTGTGGGCCTAATATTGCCGTCATTCACCTGTGCTATGAGTATTTCTGTCGTCGTGTCCTTCAGTCTGAAAGAGGTTCATTTCACCGATCAGATTGAACTGGTCGCAGGGTTTGAAGCTATCTGTGCAATTCTGATTTCAATTTACGTGAGCGACAAGGCGACAACGAGGCGATTTGTGTGTGCTGACGACTGAGATCAATAATCTACTGTTTCCCTATGTGGACACGAATGGTTTGTTGTACGGGTCTGTTATGTTAGCACGAAGTCCCCGTTTTCCATGTGGTTGGTCGTACATTTGTCCTTTTGTGTGGTTTGCAAGAGTTGTCCGTTGAACTGCTTGTTAATATTTCCGGTCTTGTATTCGTTTGTTTACTTCATACTGCGGGCCAATTTTTTAGACTCACCAAATATATACATGCCATCATCCTTATTTGAAGTTGACGTAATGCGCGAGTGGTCATTCGATCACTGAACTGCACGTTTCTTTTGATGGATTCGTAGTTGCCGTGCCAGTTTCAAGTGTTTAGAAGACATGGGGTTATTTCTTATTGTCATGGCGGAACACGGATGATAATCACAACTGCGCATACCCATCAGGTAGGATAAGAATACGCGATTCTGCATGCGTTTGATGACAGCACACCAGAGGACAGCCACCTCTCACGCATGCCTGATGAACGAACTTGATGTGAACTTTATTATCCAATAATAGTAGTGTTACTCCATAGTAGTATTCTGCTGCCTCACCTGGGACAGGTTGGTAGCCTCCAATTCACGTGACACGGCTCCGGCATTAAAGCAAACGCTTATGTGAGAACTTACGATCTCCAGGTCGTTTACATCTGTGACACTCGTCTGTCCACTGCTTATGCGTGTCTCCAGCCAACTTTGACCTACGAGCTTTTACGTGGTCGTTTTGACAGCGAAGGCTATGTGGAATTGAATGAAGACGAGACAGTTTGTCAACGGAGGAGAGCTGTCATATCGGAAAATGCTTCTGGTTCGCGGATAACATGTATTCCCTCTCATGTTTGTTTTCGTAGAAGAACGTTAGAAGACCGGAATTCACTTTAGGATTCCAATGTTTCACCCACTTTCGTAATCTATGTTGTGTTCAACCCGAGTTTAATTCTTTCATGCAATTCATGTTCCACAGATATCCAGTGGTCCTAGAGCATTTTGGTGTCCGTCCTGGCAGTGGTGGTCGTGGTCGTTGGAACGGCGGTGATGGACTGACGCGCCGCATACGATTCCGGATCCCAGTCACACTTTCAGTGCTCACAGAACGACGTTCGTTTCCCCCATACGGGTTGTTTGGTATGTGTGGAAAGATAAGCCTCATTATAGCATATCAAGCGGGGGCTCTATTGAGCCCGCTGTTGCTAACCACGCGCAACCTTATCTCATTCATTTATTTAGACGCTATTTGGCATAACTGCGTGCTAAGTACTTTGCCTCGTTTCCCTATCTCAGGCGGACTACCTGGTTCGCGTGGCCTGAACCTACTTCAACGTGCCGGTTCTGCACATTCGGTCAACATTGGAGGAAAAGCCAAGGTTCTCCTGTCTGCCGGCGTGAGTTGTGATTTGGTTTCAATCGTTTATTCAGTTTAGATTACTTTCTGGTGTAGTGTGTACAGTACTTTTGCTGGGCAACGACCCCACCGACAGCAACGATTAGCTGTTGAGAAACTGGCTTTACCATCGGTAAGGCATAATTACCAAACCAGCTTAGAAAGCTGCCTTAGTGGTACTCACTCCGAAGATCCTAATAGCTGCTGGACTCAAATCTCACAGGCCATTCAGAAAGCAGGTACTGTAGCATGCGGCACAGGGGTACATGGGGTAAACAAACATTGGATTTCAGAGAAATCCCTGGAGTTGTTAGAAGCCAGACGGAAGGTTCCTCCTGGTAGTTCACACACAAGTCTAGAAGAGATATCCGTAGGAAACTGAAACGTAGTCTAAAGGCTGATCGTGAGGCTTGGTTAGTGGAAAAAGTTAAGGAAATGGAAACCGCTTTTGCCTCAGGGAACATCGGTAAACTGTTTAAGCTGATCCGTGCCACTGGTCCCAGGCGACCGTCGGTCAGTGAAGCTATCAGCGAGGTAGATGGCACACTAATCTGTAATAAGTCCAGAAGGTTAGAGCGTTGGGCGGAACACTTTGAGGGTCAATTTAGTTGGCCTGCTGCTTCTATTGTGTTGCCGCCACAAACTTGTGATGTAGCACCCTGGTCGGTAGATTTGGAACCACCCACTGAGACTGAGGTTCGCAATTGCCTTTCGGCTCTCAATCGTAATAGGGCTGCTGGCCCAGATGATCTCGTGCCGGCACTTTTCAAAGAAGGTGGAGAGGCGTTAGTAGAGGTTTGATTCAGCTGTTTCAACTTGTGTGGACGATG
>LOND01002491.1:27873-44507 GCA_014220965.1 Paragonimus kellicotti
AGCCTACCAGGTTAGAAACCAAACAAGAAAAACGCACTCTAATGTGGACTTTTGTGAATTTCGAAGATAACCAAAAAACCTGCCTATTTCAGGGACGTTTGCGACCGTTTGGCTTATTCTGCAGTATCACTACAAGGGTATATGCACATGAGGCAGTGCGTAAAGGATGAGGGAATAGTTCGTTCGTGTTTCCGTGAAGATTTTTTAAAAAAAATCGAAGTATAGAAAATGGGTAATTTATGGGGTGAATTACCCATAGGGTAATTTTTAGGGTAATTTTGGGTCATTACCCCTAAAATTACCGGGTCAAATTACCGGATATTTTTTAGAAATTACCTAGGTAATTTGAGATGTTTTGCTGGCTGGGATAAAACAAGAATGTTCAAGCAACAGAATTCTACGATTTCAGAAACTGCAACACGTATCAAAATTTTAACAACTTCGGCAACTTCAAAAAGATTTTTACCACAAGATTACAGAGATATTTTTGGTCTACCGATTACACGCTACCCAAACCACGCAAAACTGAGCGTTTCCGTAAGATGGAAGTATGTCGCGGAACGCGCCGCTTCCTTGGTGGACGGATGACAATTCAGACGTGCACCCTACGGAGTATCAGACGACGACGCATCAATTCGGAGCAGAAGCCTTTCCGTTTTGCAATAACTTTGACCCACGACGAGCAGCGGACGATATGTTCACCATTTTGACGATCTGACTGGAAGAGTATAAGAGACAGTCATTACGTCGGACCACATGAAAGCGTGATCTGCAACATGTATCGCGAGAACTGATTTGTTAAAACTAACAGTTAACCCACTAGACACGTCGCACTCCTCTGCATACACTCCTACGCCTTTTGTACTTCGTACAACGATAATAAATCTGCAGGGTTTTCAGGGAACCATGCATCGTACTTCAGAATCGTTTTCGACCTACGGCTCGTCCCACGAACGTAAATAACGCCCACCTCCTCCATGTACCTCTGAAGGCACTCCTGGAACTGTGAGATGCGAAATTCACGGTTCTCAAACATCGCCTTGAAAGTCGCAATATAATCCATTTCCTGCAAATAAAAATTAAAGAAAATCATAAATGAATGAAAAATGAAAAATAAATGTAAAAATTACTTGAACATCCTTGTGTTAACATTCTCACACGAAACCAACCACAACAACAGCAGCCATACCGAATTTCGAAACCGATATACCCTAAGGTCGTTTTCAATTAACGGTCAGTTAAAACAAGCACACATGAGGTCATGACGCAGATTTTGATGATTTCAATTTCTGCACCAGATACCAAGCTCATTCAGCGGTTTTTGTCGGAAAAATATTTTTCCCAACTACGACAACTGAAAAAATCAAGGTCTACGACTAGCATTCAAGTGGTTTGGGAGATATAATTGTCTTTGTAACTTTCGACCACATTGCGTTTACACTGCATTTTACACTAAATATGAAAGTAAATTCCAATGAAAGCTGTGCCACCACGTTTGTGGGTTAGTTGGATATCTGAATTATATGTTTACCATGTTTCCCTGTCAGTATTTCATGTATAAATCGGTCGATGAAATGTCATTCATAAAAACAATTGCGCTCGACATCATCACGTGGTTGCTTCTATCTACGGTTCATATGGGACAGTGTAAATGGGGGTAATATGTCCCACTCTATCATTAAAAGCCTACGTGCTGTCTAGTTTATTGCTTTCTGACTATGTTTGAGTGTAACTTGTCACTTGTACGCCACTCGGTTCTCACTTATCTGACGGTTAGTAACCCACTTTGATACCCGTTATTTTTCTGACGATAACATTGATTCTCACTTGTACCATTTCAGCTACAACAGTTCAATCTTCGTATCATGGATACTCATGATTCTGACGATTGTTGGTCTATGTTTTCGCCGGATGCAGACTTCACTGATGGTTATCAGTATGTTTTCTAATTTTTTGCCTTGCCAATTCCCCACTTAGGACCTCCGGAATGCCATCTCAGGAGTTCCAACGTTGTCACACCACGGGTCTTAGGTGTGGCCTGATGTTGATGATAGGTCGATGCTGGACGACCAAACCACTGCTCAGAGGTATACTGTTCATCCCGTTAATACTACACATTCAGAGCACCAATTACCAGGCTCACGTTGAAGGGGTGTGCGATGATGGCACTCTCATGTTGACTGCAGTAGACTCATCGTCTGAATGAGATGCTGAGCATTCCGTCCGACGCTAATTACACTCTTTTTTCTACATTCTACAGAACTCGATTTAGGGCGCTAGATGTGCGAACAAGAACTATGTCTCTCAGTCAGTCAACATAAGCTAGCTGTAGGTCACGCAGACGTTATGTTCAATGTCTGTTACTTGCCAACTCCATAAACGGTTCTAATCTATCCCATGGACGCCGTCGTACGTTGGAAGGTGGACTAGCTTTACTTACAGCTTTGAAACCTCATCGAATTGTCTTTCAACAGAATTCGATGAGATCGGTTTAACATTCCATGAACGGTCCAGATACAGGTTTGTCCTGAGTTCTTCCGTGTGATTCTCACCGATGTTGTTCATAGGTTGAGTAAGCTATACGAAGTAGCTACTAAGATAGTGAGGAGGAGCGATCATGCTATACTACTCACACCACTGCTATTCAGTAGTGGAACCAGAGCATATATTTTGACATCGAAATAGCCGCAGGAAAAATACAAGAAGAAACATTGGAGTGCAGCATCGCATGAAATGGTTCTTGGTACGTAAGGGAACTGAGCATTGACGTCTGTGGCAGCCATGACGGTCTGGATTCAATACCGTACACAACAACAGCCCTCGTGCCATCCGCGTTCTTGGCCGACAACACTTGGTGCCGTGACCAGGATTGGAGGATGAAGATCCCGTGGCCGCAGCCGTTCGAGGATGGGGACGTCCGGAGTTTCCTGGAGGACTTCGAGGACGTGGCGGAGGCGGTCGGAGTCAAGACCGACCGGGCGAAGCTGGCGGCCCTGCGGATGCTGCTCAAGGGCAGGGCGAAGGCGGTGCTGGAGGCGGCGCAAAGTGGCCCCGCGAAGCTGGGGTGTGCCACCGCAAAGGTGGCGTTGATCGCTGGGTTCAGCAGCATTGCCGACTGCCAGGAGACTATGCGGCGATTCAGCGGCGCCCGGCCCGCGCCAGTAGGCGATGCTCTTGTGTATGTCGTGTCATTGCGGGCAACGTTGTCAAGAGCCCTGCCACATTTGGACGAGGATTCAGAGCAACGCATGCTGACAGGACCAGTTCTTGGAGGGAATGCCACCAACAGTCCGGGATCAGCTCAGGGTTGCTCTCATCGCGCATCCGATGACATTGGAACAGCTGGCTGATGCGGCTCGACAATTGCTGGCAGAAACCTCCCCGACAGTCAACGAGTTGAAGACAGGCGAACAAGTGGACGGAATGACCTTCGAAGCGCATTGGAGATGTTGGCGCAGGATGTAGCAGCTTGGAATGTGAGGAAGAGGGATAACCGTAGAGACGTCTGCTATAGATGCGGAAAACGTGGACACTGACGAAGAGTTTGTCCACTTGGTAAGGAGAGGCCATGCTTGAAATGAATGTTTCAATGATTGTCTTCCGTCTGGGAAGGGAGATCCGGTAATAGGAGCAGTTTATAAATCAGGAGTTCAGGTCAAGTTAGAAATCAGTGGTAGCCTGGAGTGTTGTTTGATTGACACTGGGGCCGCGATTTCATTGATTGGGTCAAGACCACGGAAAGATGTTCAGCCGTGTACAATGGTCGTTCGAACAGTCGGTGGGTTTACTCTCAAAGTTAATGGCCTGACGGAATATGCTGTCCAAATCGATGGTCAGGTAGTCAAACAACCTTTCATCGTTTCCCCCGACGCATATCAGACCGTATCGGGAGCGGATTTTCTTGACCGCGCTGAGGCCGTGATCGACTTAAAACATGAGAAACTCGTAACGGAGTATGGGGTAGTTCCATTAAAGAGAAAACGCAATCCTAGCTCGGGCAACTTGAAGCGAACGCATCCGAGGCAATACCAACTTGCGACAACCGGTCGTTGAATGAAGTGATATACAGTCCGAAATCTTTTTACCACGTATCACGATCCATGTGACTGTTGTGGCTGGATTGAACACGAAATCTCCATCAAGCCAGACCGATTTCGACCATTCGATCTCAGGGGAACTCCATTATATTTGCGGCCTGAAATTGATGAACAAATGAAAGACATGCTGAAGGAGGAAATCATTGAGGAAGCTGATAGCCCGTTCAATTCCCCCGTCTTGTTGGTTAGGAAGCCCAATGGTAAATTTCGATTTTGTGTCGACTTCAGACGGCTCAATGAGATTACGGTCAATAAAGTCGTAGCAGTCCCAGCGGTGGCAGAGATTTTCGATAAGCTACAGAACGCCAGGATATTTACAGTGTTAGACCGCGGTCTGGATATTGGCAGGTTCCAATCAAGCAATCGGACCGAGATAAAACGGCGTTCACAGTGGGAGAAAAGCAATATCGTTTCAAACGTATGCCGTTCGGACTGTCAGGGGCCCCGTTCACGTTCAGGCGGCTGATGCTGAAGGTGCTGGACGGATTGAACAATACTGTTGTCTATGGAGACGATATAGTCATCTACAGCGCGGATGAGTCGGAACATACAGCACACGTTTCAGCTGTGTTGCAGAAGATTGAACAAGCCGGCCTACGGATCAACAGTCCAAAGTCGCAACTGGCGAAACGAACGGTAGTACTGCTCGGTCACAAGGTCGGACAGGGTGAGGTCCAACCATTGCTTGAGAAATTGTCGGCAATCAAAGCCATTCCGAAGCCAACATCGAAGAGGACGTTGCGACAGTTTCTCGGTCGAGTCGGGTTTTACAGTCGTTTCATTAATAAACTTCAATGAACTCGCTAGTCCATTATACGTAATTCTGCAGAAGGATTGTTGATTTCGCCGGACAGAAGAAGCTGACCAAGCGTTTATCGAGATCCAACAATTGATGAAGAAGGGACAGCTGACCCTGAAATTGCCAGTGGCTGGACAGAGCTTCGTTGTCGCAACGGATGCGAGCGATGTAGGAATCGGGGCTGTACTGAAGCAGGAAGGCGGTGTGGTGGAATATGCCAGTCGGGTACTTAACTTCTGCCGGACGAAACTACCCAACGACATGGAAGGAGTGTTTAGCGATCGTATGGGCCTTGGAAAAATGGAGGCCGTACTTGCTTGGCCGACGTTTCCAGGTGGAGACCGACCACAAACCGTTGGAGTGGATTAAATCGGCGAAGGACCCCGAGGAAAGCTGGCTCGCTGGGCGTTGCGACTACAGTTCGCAGTTCGCCATGTGGCTGGAAGACAGAATTTGGTTCCAGATTTGTGCCCCGAACGCAACGCATGGATGAAGTTCACAAGGACATGAACGGAGTTAATAGTATCGAGCTGGAGAGCGATGCCGGAAACTTTGGAATGGCACGGAGGATTGACACGGGAACTCGGAAGGTAATTGACCACCTTCTGTTTGGAGAACAACCGCTAGAAGATTAGGGGAATCCGGAGGTGGAAGGTTTCAGAACGTGCTGGTCAAACTTTCGGTTGGGTTGACCCGGAGTTTTAATGCGTCAACTGCGGGAGGGAATAGGCGTGCCCATTATACCGACATAGTTGAGAGGGACATTTGTGGAAGGAATGTCATCAGCTGGCTCATACGGGATGTCATCGAACTTACGAAATGCTGAAGCAAAGGGCATACTGGCCTGGAATGAAGGATGATGTCAACAGTTATGTGCGGGCGTGCCAGCACTGTCAGCTACTGAAGAGCATTAACTACTCCAATCAGTATCCCACACAACCAGTTCTGGTCAGTGAAATTTGAGAATTGTGGTTACGATGTGATGGATCCCACTTCCTGAAATCAGTACATCATAGTCATGACTGAACATTTCACAAGATGGATCGAAGCAGCCGCTATACCCGATCAGCGTGCAAGCACTGTATGCAGGGCGGTGATGGAACACATCGTTGCAGACCATGGAATACCGCGCGAAGCATATTGACTGATCAAGGTCCCTGCTTCGAAAGTGAAGAGTTTCGGAACTGTTTGGAGCGCTTGGGAATCAAAAAATTCGGACGACGCCATATCATCCTCAATCAAATGGACTGACGGAAAGAAACAATCGCACAATCAAGGAGTGGTTGGCGGCGAAAGGAGGGAACTGGGAGGAAGCACTACCATTCATTCTGTTGGCCCACCGCTGTTCGCCTCAAGGGACAACGAAGAAGTCGGCGTTCGAGCTAATGTACGGGCGTGTGCCACGCCTGCCAGTCGATCAAGAGATTGGTTTATGGGGAGACCAACGGATGAACACGCGTGAATTAGCAGAAGCGCGGAGAGTGGCCAACCAAAACTTGACGAACGCACAAGAATTTTCCAAGGAGCAGTCAACTGCAAGGTTGTCGGGTCGGAGTGCAGTGTTTGAAATTGGTTCGAAAGTTAAGTACAGAGACCGGCGGAGTCCAGGCGCAACAGGACCCGGATCTAGGAAGTTCCTGGCAAAATGGAGGGGACCGTATGTAGTAGTGGACCGCCGTGGTCCAGTGTATCTGATTAAGAATGAGAAGACTCAACATCGGGTGCACGGAAGCCAGCTGTGTAAATGGTATGACAGTCCGATCAGAAGAGAATGCACACCTGGAGCCTCGACGTCCCCGAAGCCGGTACGGAGATCGTCGAGAGAACGAAGAGAACCTGAAAGGCTTTTGCTGCAACTGGAACAATCTTTGCGGGGGGAGGAGTGTAGTGAGTAGGAGCGATCATGCTATACTACTCACACCACTGTAATTCAGTAGTGGAACCAGAGCATATATTTTGACATCGAAATAGCCGCAGGAAAAATACAAGAAGAAACATTGGAGTGCAGCATCGCATGAAATGGTTCTTGGTACGTAAAGGAACTGAGCATTGACGTCTGTGGCAGCCGTGACGGTCTGGGCCCAGTACCGTACACAGATGAGTGTTTTTGTTTGTTGTCTTGTTGAAACGCATAACCCACGTGTTGCTTTCCTGAATAAACAATCCTTGTGCCATCCGCGTTTTTGGCTCACAACATTAGTGCGAACGCGTACTATATAATTTGACGTTGCCCATAGCTTGAGTCAACTGCACGGAGCAGCTACTAGTGTGAAGGCAAACTGCATACTTGAGGTTGCACAACAAGACGGATTTCGCAATCCTGTGCTGACAATCGGTACCTGATCCGCAGTCTGCGTGCAATATGTGAGCTGTGAACTGCGGCTTGCGCTCAAGCATGCACCCCAATATCGGACTTCCGGGAGCGCGTTTCAATGCACTGAAATGCTATGTGTTTGGGGTGGTGCTCTAAGCTTGGTGTCCTTAGGGTTTGAGATCCGTTGACCTGGCAGCTAATCCGTTTTGGAACCAGAGTTGTGCGGAACCGTCTTGTTACGGGCATGCTTTGGTCCCACACGACCCGAGCCCTCCCAGGTGATTACGTCTGTATAATCCACCTCTTGGTAACTGAACCTTGGCTTAGATGTTTTGTTTTATCGCGTCAATTTTATGGTTTTGCGATAAGCCGGTCGCCAATTATTATGTTCTGCTTGGGTGGTGTGTACCACCTTTTGGAAACCCGGCTGGTTAACGTTGTTTTCAAACCTCTTGGCTGTTCGGAACAACCCTCTTAGACATGAATGTCATGTGATGTGGTTATAATTTATCTATAACCTATTCGGCACCAAACTGCAATCCATTTCCACGAAACGATCTGTTGGCCGAATCTGTTGAGATTGTCTACCGATTCGCTTTGACAATTTGTTCAATAGTACCGTAGCATTGTGATCCAATCTTGTTTTGACTATTTGGGATCGTTGGTTGATCGCTACGCGTTGCTCAACGTCTTCGTGGAAGATCGAACTTCATTACTTAATCTGGATCACAGGGCTGGAGTAAGCCTCATCCTGCGGGTGATTCTCAAGTGCGGTCGTCGTGGTGGCAAGGTTGCGCATACTATATAGTGTACAAACCGACGGTCGAACGTTCTTACCAAACGAAGAAAGCTCATATGATTGTTCCTAGTCTGTATATGTCGTGCATGGACCATCATCTGTTAAAGTGTGCCGGGGTGGGTCACGTCCGGCTTAATATACGAAAAAATACAAATCTCAGCAGGACACTCCTCGTACCAGTGGAAGCTAAACTTCATTGGACAGCCTTTTCATGTGTCATGGGCCCAAGTGATAAAATATCATCACCCACCAAGGCGGCCAGAATTGGGCTTAAAACATTCGTCTTATACTTTAGATGACCTGGTCGGGTGATCGGCCTTCAAAAATGGTGAACATTGCATGGATTTTAACAGTATTCCGGCGCTATTCTAGTGGCTGAATAACAAATTGCACATAGTGATCATAAGTGTTTCCGCAGACAAACCAATGAACTGCATTGTTAGTTTAACCGATGGCCGCGATATTAGCAGGGCCGTTGCAGGTTCAGGTGTTGGTCGTGTCAAACGCCCCGGGGAATAATTTAGTTCGGATCAGAAAATATAGCTAGCTGATGACAGTTATTGCCGGCCACTGATATTCTTTTCTCAAAAAGGGTCAATGGTTCGGTGATAGCAGAATATCTGCTAAATATCAACAGATTATCTGACCTATTCGCTCATTTATTCTGTAGGTATTCAGATAGTCGTGTGGTCAGTATAATCAAACTGGTAGCGCACTCAACCTCTGTGATATATTTATCCAGGTTGCTGCGATTTCACATGTTTGCATTTCCGTGGATAGGCTTTCGAGGCCATCCAAATAAGAGATGCTCAACTTTTGACGGCCAAACCTATGAGGCTTCAACAAATGAGCTATCTGGTTTGGACGATCAAAATGACAGACGAGTACTTTTATAGACTCAAAATATCCCCCTCGATCCCGGTAAGGGTACACAATGTTTAAGGGGTTTCTGACTCCTGTCACAGCAATACTAAATTTAGTATGAAAGCCTTTGGTTATCATCACCCATTATTTTTGAAGTCCCTAAACAACTCACAAAAGCTCAGTAACAATTCGCCAAATGGCTGGATCTTAAACTCGAGAATATCTGCGATCAGAATATGTGATTGAGTGACACTCTTGGCGTTTCAACAACGCCACTTACCTGGTTGGACTGTACTGGTAATTGTGGTTACCCGACGTCGCTGCACGTCCTATCGTCCGTGGTGTTTATTGGCGTCCAACGACCTCCGGTAACGCACGAACTATTTTCAACGCAGCTTCAACTCTTCTGTTGCAAGCAACAGTTCTTATTTCAGCAGTGATTTGAGGGCTGACATGATTGAATAATACGAGGAATGCGAATTTTTGGGACCCCCCTATCTCCTTCAATCTGTCCATCCTTAATCCAGGTTACCGTAAAACTTTGAGCACTAAAAGTCTGCCAGTTTTCGGAATAACATGCGGGGCATCACCGTGTGTTCATTAATTATATTTATTACGCCGAAACGAGTCAAACTGTGGTGCCTGCACCGGCCCGGCAACTCTAAAGCAAGTAGTTTACAGCAAAGTTACACCTAAAAGGCGACATGACTGAGTATGGTAGTACTAGGAAATTAGTGCTGGCCTCGCTCGTCGATGGTATATTGCCAGCGTACCGCTTGTGAAGGTACTTCGCAATCATTGAAGCTACCCTTGTTTCATGACACAATGGACGGTTACAAAACGCTAGTACTGGTGGATGGGATGCTAGCGACTGTCAGTAATGGGCTCACGCAAATCGGAATATTGCTGTGGGGTGACAAAGTAAACCATCATTTATCCAGTACATAAAACGAACATTGTGTTAGTAGGCAACAACCAACTGTCATCTGATATAAAGTTTGATGCATGTGGTACTTACACATTAGTAATAAAAAGAGACGCTCAAAGCTGGAACGTTTGTATCAATATTTCAGCTGTCCTCACAAACATAGCAAGCTGAATATGATTAACCATATGTAATCGTACAATGTTGCTGCTAAAACATTTGTAACAAAGCTAGACTGATTTGCTGTTTTCGAACTGTCTAACTATGCATATGCTGAGCACATTTGCATTTATTTACCATTATTTGTGTATTGTATGGATTGTTTAAGTGCGCTATTTTGACTTCATTTTTCATTTCATCCAATCAGGAAGCAGTATTTCCGACAGCCATCTTGATTTGTCTATGTGTCGTTCGGCCATTGATGACAGGTCAGTCTATCAGTTCTGCGCTCGGCATGCGTGTGTGCAGCGGGTGGCCCGGATGCCGTGTTGAATTGTAGGCTTGCGTATTGAGTTTTTCTCTGCTTTTGCTAATGTTTTTCTCTTTAATGTGTTCTTGATCGATGTTTTGAGCTTGTTATTGATGTAAGATACCGTATTTTGTCCGTTCGCCGGCGTTTCTTGGCGTAGATTTCCAGAATCAGCTGCGCCATGTTTCTGACGTTGTTCTCCTTTCTACCCTTGCAGTTATGGTGGATGAGCTTCAGGAACATCGCAGACGCATCAGAACACTAAGTGAATCCTCCAGGTACGATTAATGGTTGTTATGGTATTCAAGCACTGTTTGGAAAGTTGTGGTTGCGATGCTCTGAATCTGAATTGCTCAACTTAACGCGTTTCATCTGGTGGATGTTACGATACGGTCGCGATGACGTGTGATCTTTAGGATGCAGCATCCGTTAGTCGTTGTAGGTGTCTCGTTCTAAACTCTAACCGATTAGCACATCAGCAAAGGCGCTGTAGTGGTCGTTTTGGTTTTGTCCACAGTTGACTTGTGTGTGGTTAGTGGTGTCCGTCGGTCCCTTAAGCGGTGGGTGTTGGTTATAGTTACATGGTTGGGGCATATGGGCGTAGTAAAATATATAAGGCACATGAGGCCAGATACACTGTAACGGGTACTAACCGTTACCTACATCAATCTGATGTTTCCTTTATATTGCCAAAACTATGGACTATACCCTGATACACTCAAATAGGATTCATTCTTGTGAGTTTGTTTTTAAGAAACTGCGAAGTGCTTTCTTAGTAATCCTGCCTACATTTGGTGTTCCCAAAGAGCACCTTACGGAATTTTGCAGACAGCAATGAGTGAAGTAGTAATTCACTTTTAATCGTCCCGAGCAATACGCACGATCCTTGGGTAAACGCCCTGGACGCTCAGAAAAACCCTATTATGGTCCATGTAGTAAGCCCACGCGGTGCGGTAACGGTCCGTTGATCTTCCACGGTTGTCTTTCGTTTTTTGCCTAATTTCTTTTGACTTCATATGAATGGTGGTGTCTTCAGTTTAGTTTGGTAAGTGCAATTAACCATTTGTGGACGAGCTCCTCACGTTGGTTCCAACTGGCTAGTTGGGTTAGTCTTATAGTGGATGTGTTTCTTGTTCTTGAGGACATCAGTAGTCTCATCAAAGTTCTGTCGCATCGCGCATTTTCCCTCCGATGATAACTTCGGAACATAGTTTGTCATTACACGATGTTGTGTGCCATCATTTGGATGCTTCCTATTTTTGGTTACTAACGTAACTTCAGCGGTATACTTCGTAGGTTTCTCACTGGGACTGCTGTTCCACCACATGTTTACGTCTGCTCAATGGTGCATCTTATTCGCCTCCGTTTTCCATTAGTAACGGAATTTCACATGTCCGTATTTCTAGGAGTGATGCATCCACTCCGGCGTCAGAACTTTCAGAGGCGTGGACCGGTGGAGACTGTCAGCAGTCAGAACCCGCTCAGCATATTCGGTCAAGGAAACAAAACATCCGCGAGGTAGGTTGCTCAGTTCATCCTTTCATCCACAGTTCTCTGTAAATCAGTCGACATAATAGGCAATTGTGATAATTGAATGCAGCAAGTTAGGTCTTCATTAACTATATTAATTGTATTTGTTATTCTCGCACACTCTTTCTCTCGATCGGATGTTCCCTCCATGCCTTTAAATAGTGTTAGTTATTTTCTCTCTCGCTGTATTGAATGCCGATGATTATAGGTTTGTTAAGGATAGTCGATCAAGAAAATTCAAAAGCTGCTCTCAGTCGAACTTCAACGTTCTTATTGGCTCTGATATTCAGTATGTATCGTCGATACATATCAACTCAACTAGAAAAGGGTAGGTAAGAGTTTCTTCTGAACGCCAACGTGTAAGCAGAACTTACACCCAAAACAATTTTGAGGTAAATCCGCACGTACTTCCGGTCGGCAATCATCGCTTCTCCTTGACCATAAGAGTGCGTCTAGCCTGCTGAGTTTATTGGCTCTTCATTCAGTTGTTCATAATGGCTATGGACCTGGCTTGGAAGTGCCGTGATTTCTGCTGCCGCTGATTGCATCAACGTAATGGAGCATCCTGAAAAAAAACCAAGTGCGGCTCAAAGCGGAAAATGAGACGACGGAGAATTTGGACGCGCGATTTATTGCGGCGTGATGTCATCTCAGGCAGCGCTCTTAACCACCGGTCCGAGTGATCGCGTGAACTTTAACCCACTCAACCGAATCGTCGGGGTCTTCATACTACATGGCCACGTCATCTCTTGGCCGACGAGCGCTTTCACTCAGCTGTTGGTGGTCCAGTATATAACGCCCTGCAGGGTGTGTGATCAGTATGTAAGCATATTGTCGAAACCCCACTCCCATACTTAGGGTCTATGGTGGATTTGTGGTTTCATCGGCAGGAGCTACGTGCGTGAAGGCTGTTCATTTTCGCATTTTTTTGACCAACTTCGTCATGGGCAAAACAAAGGAGACTGTCTGCGAGTTTCACATGATAGTGGCCTGAGATTACACAGTACGACTGGTTTTGACTAAACTGGCGGCAAGGCTTTGCTGTCTGACAACTTGCAAGCAGCACGGAATGTCGGATACTTTCTCGTGCCCTGCCCATTACTTAGGGATGCGATCTTGGCATGTTTCTGAAAAACTGCTGCGACCATCCTAGTCTGTTGTTTGACTAAGGGTTATGCGCTTGTTAACCGAATCGTGTATTTAAAACGTCAAACAAGGGCGAAGGTACAGTACCTCATCTCTTAGGTTAGGGTAGTGTTAAATAATTTAAGGCACTCCTAGCGCCGGTGAGACATCCCTCTGAGAGTGAACAGTCGCATGTGTGAGGAGACAGAAGTCTGCTGTGGCTCCAAAGTCTGACCACTCGGAGTAGCGGACGTGATGTTTCAAAGAGTACCACTGCCGATATCTCGATCCGTTCGTTGATATCCGGTTGCGCCAGTGCGTTGCCTACGTTAACGTTAGGGACGGGTGTCCAGTGGCTAGTTCGTTTGCTGCATCTTCAATTATGCAGACTCGATTAGTTAATATGCTGGTGATGTCGCGTGTGCGTCCGCCGTGCCGAGCATTGACAATGCCGCGGAAAATTGACTTGAGACGGGAACTGCATGGATTACGTCCTAGCATATCGAACTGAGGTCAGTCACCACTCTTGCCCACTGCATGTGATGTCTGTCTCGGGCTGGGGCGCCCGCTGCCTGTAGCTTGTGAATGAAAACGTTAGAAAACGTATTAGTAGTTGGGCTCAGTCGCGTGGATGTTGTTCTTGTCGGATTAAATTGTCTGGAGTAAATACAGTTGACGCGGACCTACGAACGCTGCAAAGCGGACGCTTTGTTTTCACCTTCAGTTCGGCTGTTTGCGTGTTGTGGGTTTTTCGATGTTTAGGTTCAGATGTGAATGTTTAACTATGATTAAGTTATTTTCTTCTAAGGGCTTGTTTTCCTTGCTGCTGACAACTAAATGTCGATGCTGACCATTTTTTGCCGTCTATCATAGTGATGATGGTACTTAAATGACTGTCCTGGACAGTTAGTCCTTCCCACGATTATCGTGATTACGTATTAGCAATCCTGCCTCGTCAGCGTGACCTCATTCTGGTTCTTTATAATAATCCAATTTATGAGAAAATTAATTTGGTTCTCCTTTTCACAGGATGACCAGAAGTTTTCACCCGGTATGGCTTGTAAGATTCTTAATACGCCTGCCTCCGTACTTCAAAGAAAACCACGCTATATCCTGGCATATGAACTATTCTCTGGTGCGGCAAGACGGCTCGTGTGGTTTAATGCTTCGTCAACTGGATAGTACTATTATAACCCGACTGTTACTCATGCCCGCCAAGTGGACGGATAGAAATTTGGCTGGCCACGGCCTCAGTCGTCAAAGCTGAGTTGGCGTGAAAGTTATTATGAAAGAAATCGACGTATTCTCGTGCGATGTCTGGAAGCTTGTGCTTATCTTTACATAGAGGCTCGACCCATCCTTATCTAGATGTTGACTTGGCTGGGTTCAAACCCGCACATATCCATGTTGCCGCAAACGCGTTAGAATCCCCGTACATTGACGGATACGCGGTACCAACCAGGTCGTCCTATTTGTTGCATTCAGATTTACAAGTGGGTGGTGGTGCACTTATTGATGTTTAAGTCAACTAGCTGTTTCCACTCTTCAGGCTGACTGCATACGAATTTCTGTACTGTCGATCCGCTGCGCATACTCAACGCCAACGTAAGCACTTTCTGCATCTACGTTCAGTAACGTCGCTTATCGGTCTACTACGCTCCAAAAACCGTAATCCAGCATATCAGCCTACAGGTTAAGCTAATGGCGCTCCCACACATCATTCCTCTGATTATCTGATTGATTCGGTTTGTATGAGTACGGCTGTCAACGCGGCAACCGAAAGCGCGTTGTTGGACTGGATCCTTATTAACCGTTAGCTGTATCGTTCACTTAGTTTGCTTCGTAATGTTTTGCTCTAGCTGACAACCCTCAGTTCTCGTTTATAATGCCTACCTTCACTTTATGCAAGGGGCCAGCTGCCCTGCGATGGTTCATTGGTTGCTCTTAGTGAATTTGAATTAGAGTCGGCCCACTCACAGTTTTGAGCAACTTCTAAGTAAAGGTTTCACGTAGTTAAAGCGAGTGCATGACTTTATACACATGCTGTCCCTCTTGGTCAGCCCAGATCTCAGGTATACCCTGTCCCTAGTTTCATATTGCGTGGCTCCATGCGTAAGTCTCGGCCAATCCTTCAATTGTCGATTTACTCCTAAGTTCACTGGTCAGCGTTTTCCATAGTAAGAAAAGTGGACATATTTAGGACGTAGATTAGACCTTCCGAAATCTGCTGGACTAACATATTGCTCTAGTTGGTGCTGTTACCTGTCGTACCGCCGAGAGTTTGTTACCACATGGGAGGTATAAGCAACTTCAGTGCTCAACTGTATGACCGATAGTGCGGTTGTGCTGCCGGCGTGAAATCGGGATCCGTGGTGATCGAATAGAGTGCATATCCTTGCTGCTTTAGGGTTATTAGTCATGTGCCGCGCGGCATACTTTATTCGGCAGACAGTAAGAAGTGGATGACTCGTCACTTGTTGGTTAAAGAGTGAACAAAGCCTTAACTGTTTTGGACCACTGTATCCCCCTCAACGACGCTGGTGTCGGTGACACCAAGCTCATTTCTCTGCTATCGAGTACAATATGACCTACTGTAACCTCTGGGTGTTGCAATTACGCAGGTGCTAAAATCAGAATATAGATATTATCTTCTAAGGCATATTATGTGCATGGAGTTTTCAAAAATCGACTGTGAAGAAGGCTGAAAAGGTAAGTATATTGCTTGTTTTTAACGAGGATCTCGATAGGCATTTCTGACATAATCTATTGGAACGAGACTTCGTAACCGAATTTACCAAACATTATCAACACAGTGTGTTCCGGGAGGTGTGGTGTAGGTGCATCAAACTGCTGGTTGCCGACTCGTATTTCACAAGGATGAACAAGACATTTTGCTCACTTGTGAGGCTCAAACAGTGAGCAGTCGATTTCATTCTGAACCGCGTGCTCCCTTACCTGTCAGCAAAAGTAAACTACGGAAGGAGTCCGAAGGGAAGCCTAATGTTGGAAGCACTGGCCTATGCAAACTACTGGTTAATAAAGAGGCGCTCGTTGGTCTTTAACCAGTACAGCAATGCACGGTGTATTCCTGTACCGCTTTTCCGGAATTGACAGTTCACAGGACGACTACATATCCTAAGCTGAACAAACATTATCAACGGACACCTCTGCATGATTTTTGTAACGCAATAAAGTGCTTGTTTCTGTCGAATAATGACCGCCTTCGAAAAAAGATGGTTTTTTGTTTTCCGTGAGGGTTATCCTCATAAGTACATGGCTCTACGTATTAAAAAAACGGACGGGTTTCCATTTGGAATAAGAATGCGTGGGTTTAATTCTTGATCTGGTCAACAAGTTTTTTCCGCTTGCAACGGTGTACTATTCCCTGATCTACACACTCAGGTGTGCCAACCATCTATGCGCGCATATTAGCACTGTTCTTTGATGATGATGACCAACCTTACGGGAGGTGGCTATTCGAGTTGTGGAATGTGAATAATGGCTGTGGAATAAAAATTTTTTGGCGGTGCATTGGCGGTCTCTATTGATGTCCTCAATTTGCGGTCCGTTTATCACGTTCATTTTGACTGTGTCCAGATCTAGTTTTCACCCCTGGTATTTCTAAGTTGATTTTTGTCACATTGTAGACGGAATTAAGGGCGGTCCCCTAATTAAACTATATATATATATATATATATATATATATATATAT
>LOND01002491.1:44607-68176 GCA_014220965.1 Paragonimus kellicotti
AGAAAGAAAGAAAGAGAGAGCTCTTAAACAGAGGCCCACCCTCCAACAAGAAACATTTACTTGGAACAGCTTACTCTCCATTGTAGCCTTGTGGCAGTGAGGGACGCCTCCCCAATGACAGCAAGGATTAAAATGTGGTACTATGCGCCTATTCTTTCTGCAAGAAGCATGTCACGCGTGCTTGCATCCGCTGTCCTGTTCGTTCTGCTCAAGCAACGTGTTTTTGTCAGCACTAATTCTCGATTACTTGTGCTTTTAACCACGTTTTTCGTCTAATCCTGTGAGCCGTTACTTTGTTTGGGTTTTGCTTCGATCTTCCCAGTCAGTTACAAATCTCATGAATTGAGTGGATGGTCAAAGGTTGCGCAGGAGATGGCAAACAGTCCGATGTTTCTCTTACATAGGGCAACAAACCAAAGGTGCTCGTGAAATTGAATGGAGTTCAAGATGAATTGCAAAATTTTACGAGAATCCAATTAAACCAGTTGGTTTTTGAGTAGCTGAGACAAACGCTGGCAATAAACGCTATTTCGCCGCCGGACTGATTTCTGAATTATATGCATGGGTGTAAGCCGCGTTTTGGGTTCTGTTCCCTGCAAGCGCAGTGTCTGCTTCAAGTCCATGATATGTCATCGTAAACCCAAGAGCTGTGGTTGCAGTTTAGTGTTATTCTGAGGTCGTTCACAACATTGCACTCCCGTTTAGCTGGGTTGCTCACGGTTGTGTTGTTACTGTACTAGCTATTAACCTTCAGAGAAAGCGACCTCACTATTAACGCGGTATTCTCCGCAGCTGTTGATTGTGTAATGTGACCGTTTTTTATTGACAAGTAGGTGTGTTGTGTCGGTAATAAAGTTTTTATATTCCCCTTCGATATTAGTTGTAAGGAAAGTCAGTTACGCACATCGGACAAGTCTTAGTACTACAGCAGCAATTTTTTATTACCGTGATTTGCAGAGGAAAAGCACTCCTATAATACGTAGATCCTCCGTATGCAAAGTATATAAAAGGGAAGATGGTTACTGACGAATGATAGATAGTTTGTTTACTTGGCTTTTAAAAATTTTGAGATTGTAGGGAGGCTGGAACTCTGAAGAGGAGTTACGTAGTTTTACTGTCTTTGAAACAATGATATAGCACTGCCACCTGATGTGAAAATGCGTATTACCTTGTTGACTGGTCAAGGGAAATGAGGGGCAGACTACATCCAGCACTTCCCGTGATGGTAGCGGTAAAGAAAAGCTGAGAACAAAAACCTTTTTGTGGCACAATAAAAGTTGACGGGCACGTGGCTTCGTCTTGAACGTGATGTTAGTGGGGGTGTGTTTGGGGTCGTTCACCTCAAATGTGCGGGCAATATTCTAGGGTGTAATTGATTTAAAATGCACAGGTCATGATTAACTTAGAGGAGTTGGAAGGTTTTGCTTGCGTCGGAAGGGAAACTAGTCTTTCGCGACACTTGAATAGGCGTTAGTTTGACGTGAAACCGTTTAGCGTCGGTGCTAACCACTAACGTCTTGTTGTCTTCGGTGATGATGAGGATGATTGAGGAGATCCGGATAGGTTGTGAGAAGGCGACATCTCTGGGGTTCTGCATCTGTGGGATACGGAACGAGATTGTGACTGACAGTAGTCGTTGACCCAGTGTGTAAAAGTTTTGAGGGATTAGAGAGACTTGACCACGTTTGTTTTCAAGGAATCACGCTCTAAAATTGTCAATTCAGCGTCTATAACGATGTGACGATCAATGTGTGAGTGATGACAGCCATGAAGGTACAGATCGTCGGGGGGGAGGGGTACCGCATTCCAGACTGTCACCATTAATACAAATAACCTCTCTTTTTGACATTTTTCTGCTTGTTCGATTGGATTTTCTGATCGATCTTGGATACATAGTCGACTTCGTTTGACTTTATTTCCGACAGAATAACGTGCATCTTGTGAATGAGAACCTTGGTGTATACGGACCACGCTTCCTATAGGTTTCACCTCCAACTTTTACGTCAAGGTTTTCACAGCTATATGCGCACTAGATGACCCGTGAGAGATACTCAAGCCGTCCACACTTGCTCAGGAGCCGTTGCAGCGGCCGTACTCAGATCCATAACCCTATGCTTGGTAAACCTGCTTCGTTATTACTGGGTTTCCACAAGCCCATACATTTTGTGTGGTGCAGTAAGGCCAACGTCCTGCACGTTTATATCACTTCAGATGGAGTATTCTGATGTGCTCTCCTGATCACTTATCGTCTGCAGTTAACTGATAGTGTGAACAAGCTACTTACCCACGGTACACCTGGAGGAGCATCGATTTTGCTTCTGATTTTGTAATGCGGCCTGAGTCGGCCAGGTTACATTCAGTTTGTTTGCGAAGGTTGTATTGCACAGTGTATTGAATGACACCTACGGAACGTCAATGTGGACTTACCCTGTGGATGTTTGACGAGCCTCCATTGTGCCGATGACGATGTTTAGTGCCGTAGATGACGCTGTGTTGTGTTTCGTGTATTGCTTCAGATTATGCGTTACAGCCTCACTGCCTCCGCAAAGCCGCTGTAGTTAGTTTGGTTTAATGGGACTGTAAGGCTTCGGTTTGCCTGCCTAGGAGACTGCATCATCTGCTGTGGGAGCAAGAAGTAGACGCCAATGCCTCAAAGGCTAGAACGGCCTTCGCTAACTTGTGTCTCCTCTGGTAACAGGACGATGTTTCTCTACAGCTTGAGGAAATGTGCATGAGACGACTGGAAGTGGTGTGTTTAATTGCGAAGTGTGACTTCCCAGTGTTGAGACAAAAGCCACCCAACTATTTGTACACCGATATCTGCGTTCAGTCGCTCGTATCGGGTGGTACCAGCAAACGAGCAATGAAAAATTCGGATAGCCTATACTGTACGGTGTAGTAATAACGTATGGTTGGTTTTGACGAAAAATATGTCTGGTCCCTAATCATTTCGCCGATACAAACTGTGTTCATTTTAACGGACAAATGAACCCTTTTGTGCCCGTTTGGACTCGATGTAATGTAGTGTCTGAAGTGGACCGCAGTTCGAGATTTCACATTACCACCACCGTTCGCTTATTCTGTTCGACTGGATGCTAACAAATATGGGTGGAGTTGACGGATACGAGCTTGAATGGATTGTGTCGACGACATGCTCAAACATGATGCTGATAATGGAAGTAAATCATTGTCTCCAGTGACTTGGTCTGGCTTGGTGAGTTTCGTGGCAATCATACGCCATTTCCGTCTGAAATATACTATCATTGATAAAAATGGGACTTGCCAAGTTGTGTATATTACGATAAAATATTACGTATTCAAATGTATGTATGCTGAACTTGGTTTCTCAGTGAACAGGTTTTACAGTTCTGCTTTGTACTATGCACAAAAAACTACAAGTGCACGTTAAGCCAGAATGGTGCTACTTGACAGAAATCGCAAAGCGAGTTGGGTGTGTAGTACATTTATTAAATTAGCATCTATGACGAATTACTTTCTAGTCTCAGTCTTTGTCATAATGACATTACTGCATTTGTTACTGAGACGTGAACAGTCTGTTTCCATGGTTACGTGTACCAACGTCACAGAAGATTAGCTTATCATGGAGGTTGGTGGATAAAAGTTTGGCGTAGTGGTGGAGGCTGCTACTTTACGGGCTAACCACTGTAAGTGACATTCTCCCAAGCTGAGATTGTGTAGTTCCCGCAACCTATACAGAGACGGGACAGTTGGCAGCCAGCCGCGTTCATGGTGCTGTGAGCAATACCACGTGGCTTAATGGCCCCTGAAGTTGGAACGATTAACGTTGCAAAGCTGAGAAAGTAGTACGAGATTTATCTTGCAGATATCGCCTAACTATCGCTTACATTCCGATGATCTGTCTACAAAGCGTGGTCTTTTCGCCCTAGTTTTGTGAGTTTGGTAACTATGGTGCCCTCTGGAGAAGATACTCTCGTCTAAGGGACACTTACACGATACGACTTTTCTACGTTGGGCACTTTTGAAGAAACGAATCCCGGAAACACTCGATGCATTTAGGAGATCGAACTGAGCCCATTCCTGTCGTGTTAAGCTCGATCTGCCTATGTATTAATCACATTAACGTATATGGAACCATTCGTCAGTGGACTGATGCACGGGGCACTGACTTCAAAATAATTATTCGACCGCATGTGTTCAAACTAGGGTTACTTCAAGCGTTCTTATCTCGGTTTATGTGATTTGGTTCTTTCGTCCGGATGATCCAGTCGTCCGACATCCGTTTTTCATGTTCACATTCTTCACGTAAGTGTCAACCGCCGGCTTCCACTACTCACGGCAGTGGCTTGTGAGGCTCAAAGACCGCCAAATGGTGGATCGCAACTGCTTTGTTGATAAAGAGTCTGGTCACGTACAGAACACTTTAGACATTGCTGGCGGCACCACACTCCGTCAGTTTGGCGGTGACCATGGTACCAAGCTGTTGGTTGCTTTCGCGGACGGTTCGAGAAAGTAGTTGCGTCAAGTTATGGTTGTCACTGAGGCGAGGGGATTTTGGGTTTGATCTCATTGACAAGTCACATAAGTCCCGATACGTTGATCGGATAAACGCAGTTGTAACAGTTCGATGTGAACTCGCTCTCGCAGCGTAACAGGTGCTACTGCATGAGGTGCGCTGCGCGCTCAAGTTGATCGGAGGCCAATCGTTCTCAGTCACCCTGGGCCACTAAAAATCTGCGGGAATACGTCGGCGATTTCATCGGATGGTCAAGTTCTGTCAACGATTCGTCAAAGTACATTTCTGCGATTAAGCATCGTGCTGACTGATGTATACACAGGTGCACATCGTTCAGGTTCTTAACGATCAGCAACCAAACGGACTCAAATCGTGGTAGCGAGTATTTCACGCTCCATATCGCTCTATCTGCATTGCATTCTTCGTAAGCACGAAAAAGGGTCCACATGCTCCTACAGGAGTCTGCTAACTAATTTACCTACCCAAAACTATCATCGCGTGACGATCATCGATAGGTGAGATATGTAGTGCAGAACATCGCACTGATGCAACCGCTCATGTCGGTGTTTTTCCCCCATGTGCACGCGCCTTCGCGTTTCTGTTTCCCGACAGTCGTTTAGGTCACTATTTCAGTTATACTAAACTATTCCTATATCTGGTCGAAAAATGGACAGTGTCAAATGCATGATCGTATACCCATTGATATCGAAAACTTGTGCCCGTCTAGGGGTGTATGTTGTCTACCGTAAGTATTGTCAGTATGCCCAGCTGTTTCTGATGCACTGTCGGCATTTTCGAGGGATTCACTAAGTGCTATTCTCGCTCGGTTGTCCACCTAGTTGAAGGACAGCACGCTACGTCATGCCCTTCTGCTGCACGAGAGCGATCTCACGCTGAGTTCATCCATTGATGACGGCCATGAGCCCGACCAAGCAGGTGCTGTGTCTGAGGCGGCCGCTCACTGCAGCACTGACGTAAAAATAACCAGGAAGGAGACAAATATTACCAAAGTTGTTGAAAAAAGATTGAGTGGAGGAACCTGAGTTGTTACGAATGCAAACGGGTCATTGACCATTTCACATCGCCATCACGAATAGCGTTTCTAGTTATATTTGAGTGATCACGAGAACCCCCGTCAAGCAGGCGACGCCTACCCACTTTGCTTTATGAGATAATCAGGATCTCTATACTTCGTGACCACGTTGTTGCTTGACCACCACGTGGTTTCACCCAACTGTTGGTGGTCTCAGTATATAATGCCCGGTACGGTAAACGCTCAGCTGGCATGCGGAGTACGTGACCTAACCATCGCAGGCTGTGCAACGTGAGTAGTTGACCAATTGATCGCGCATCCCGAGCGTTCCGGAATACGCGCCGGCGAACTGCCGTATTGCTCACGCGATCAGTCCACTTAATGTGGGCTATTGGCGGAGACAACGATGGTCAAATACAGCAAGTCTTGTTGATATCTTCGTTATAAACAGGGGTCAGACACACTTGATCTCTCGTGTCTTCAGAATCATCAGGTATTGTAGATAAATTTGTCAGCATTCAAAATTGTGTCCGCTCTTTGTCAGCGAAAAAGCAGACTTCTGTTTCATCTCCGTGATTGTGGTCGGACGGTCTATTCATAAGATAGCGTTATCCATCGAGCAGTTGACCCTAAATCTTCCCCATCTTTGACTTCTTACTTATGTCTCAGAAGTGCAGAAATAAGTTCCAACTCATCCGTTTTTTATCTTCGAGCTAGGGTTTGATCTTAGTATAGCCATAAGGTAGTTGCACATCCTTATCGGCCACTGGCGCATTGTACTGTCAGGTATATCGGACACACAACGAGAAAGTTATCCAAGCGCATCGCCCAAAACCCCTGTGTAGTGGCACTGTCACGTTCGTCAATAATGTGATTTTGGAGCACCCAACTTAGCGTGGATACGCGGTCGACCTCAAACAAACGTTTTCGGTTATCACTAAAATACTATGGTTGCTTAACAAAGCTCTCAGAAAGACACTTACCTACAACAAAAGCAATCAGCATCCGCTCTCTAAGGCCACATTTGTATGAATAAAGAAAACTTGAAAACCCTACAGTTGCCGTGGTCATAGCCGCGACGATGGGTCTGTCCTATACATAATCCTTGATTTGAACATCTTTTGTTCCATTAGTATGTGCGAAGTTTAAGGTTGATCAACCTGCCAATTTATTTACGTCATGATCGTTCCATCTTGTTACGCAACTGCTTGCTCAGCTGTTTGACCCATGTGCCAGGTTATCACTATCTAATAGTTTATTGATTATCGTTTCTGTTATGTTCACTCCCATCGAGTCTCAATCGGCCCATTGCAATTATTTGCTTCATATGTAAACGTCAGAAGTGAATAATCGAAAAGAAATCACTTCGTGGCTTGTGTAATGCATTATTGTCGATGGTTGCGAGGCCTTCCGTGGTTGTTAGGCCCGCGGGTTTTCCACAATCTTTGTTCAGATGTCTTTACTTGCGAAAGTGGGTTGATCGTCCACAAGAAGCCATTTGATACATTCACCACGGAATTTTATTTTCGATACCTGTCGCTTAGACGTAACCTGGCGGCACAGCGTCAATTAAATTACCGTCCGTATATTTGTCTCTTGACGTACAGTGTATTTCAAGTTTCCATCCTAGCGAGCGCACAGAGCATTTTCTGTCATCACCGCTAGGTTTTAATTTTTATTTCCTACTTCTTTTCACCATCCGTTTATCGTGGTCCTACGATTGAATTTTGACAAGGCTTACTATAAATACTTGGAGTGCAGGATAGATTTGCAACCCTGTTCTCCGATCAGAGCCAGCCATTTTTATAAACCTCTGGGCGTGATGCATGTTGTCGTGTCAGCGGAAAACCTTCAAAGCTTGGCACCGTGAATACCGTCAGACGTTTAGCCTCCATAGTCCATCAAGCTCTGGTCAACCTGAACATACTTTTGTCTGCGTTTCCTGGGAATATTTCGTGCGCCATCTAACTAGGTTCCGACGCTGGTGTTGAATGCGTACCGTTAAAACGTTTGGTTTCCCGCGTGTTGGACGTTTTCGTCCTGCACGTGCAGCTAGCTGATGTTGATTCCAAAGTGTAGGCGCAAATGGCAAATCCCAAAGTGTGTTGTTTTTGACCGATAATCTGAAATTCAGATCATGACATATTGCTTCGTATCAGTGGGTTTCATCGAACCATTGATTAGTATGTACTCCTTAAAGCCGATGTCGCTTCCCCTTTTTCAGTTGCGTGAGGAGTTCGAGGATGATCCTGAATTATATGGTCTGCGCAGATCTGGACGTTGTCGCAAGGAGCCTTTTCGTTTCAAACCCCCAGAAGTTCCTGCTCCTGAGGCGCGAAATAGACGAAATAAAAAATGCATTTCCGATAGCAGTTCAGAATGCGATCGTTCTAGCGACAGCAGCTTGGACGATCGTTGGAACGGGAAATCATGTGTAGGTACCGTTTAAATCTTGTAATGTTGTCAGTCCCTTACAAAAATCCTTTGCCGAATTTCTAACATGAAGTTTTGGTGTTTGTTCCTTCCTGTGCGTACTGTCTGTTTGATGACTCGGAATCCGTCTCGAGTTTTCAAATAATCTTGTTAATCGACTGCTCCAATTCAAAATAAAATTAAGTTATTATGGTCAGTCAACCTGAATTTGCCGGCTCATTGTCTCATTTGGTTATCACACAGCTTCACGAGTTTTGCGTGCAGTACCGCTTTTGTCGCACTTAATTTATAAGTGTTTTTTTTATCCTCAACACTCAGGTCACTTCCTTAGAGAACCGTGGACACTCAAGTTTGGTTTCCAGCTTTTTTTTCACAGTGTCCGTCGCCTTGTGATGTTCAAGGCCACGTGCAAGCTGACACAGGCTATTCAAGCCTAACCAGGAACATTCGAGGCAACCGGGCTTGTACCTTCTACCCTGCAGTTGATAGTCGGTCATTATGAAATCATTGTGAATTTGTCTGAGGTTTTACTTGAATAAAGTGCTACCCATACTCCGAGTCCCTACGGGCAGCATTACAGATTAAGTTGTCCCCTATACAGTTAATTAGTGCATGTGGTGAGACACGACGAATTATCCTATTGATATGCTTCCGAGCCATTCGTTTGGAAACGTTTTACCTAGTTGGTCTCTGGCACGAACAGCAGAATGGAACGAGACTAATTCACTTATTTCTGAAACGACGTTGTCCCCGAAGAAATTTGAAGAATGCCGAGATCGTCATATACGATGATTGCGCGTCATTTCGTTCACTCTTTCCAATTACCTACGCGAAATGAATCATGAGCAAATAAACGTGTGAGCGCATACAGGCAAACTTTTAGGACGATTAACAGTCGTTCATTTCGAGAAATGGATAATTCACATGACTTACTAATCAATGGATGCGACGCACGGAAGAAGAAATGACCAAACGTAGTGCAGCGTCCGGTTGAGAGTTTATGTATCGATTGCTTGAACAACCGTTGAAGAACATGATATACAAGGAATCACTGTGCATTAACTGCCCGATGGAGACTGGAAGGTGTATGATCCATGCTACAAGAAGCAGCGAATGGGTGAAAAGAAATATTCATAGAAAGAATACTCAGTTTGTGTCGTTTTACCAAGATAGCGATAGGTTCACTACCATCTCTTAACATATGGTTGTTGTTTCATACGGTGTATTGCATGCGTTCCCAATAACGCTGAAGCATGTCTGTTCATCGTCTGACAAATAACACCGAATGCCCTAACCGGATCTACTCGGTAACCAGATTCTTGTAAAAAGCCCCGTTTTTTTATTTTTCGCTGCCTCACCTGTGTTCAAAAGTATTTTGTGGAGGTGCTGCGAGGTCCGGGTATAGAATGTCCTGTGCGCGGCCAACTCGCAAACCGCAGTTACAAGTAACTTCATAGATAATGGTTGACTTGACGTGTATAGGCACTGGATCCATTCTCGGATTTCAGAGGATGTGAGTTTGGTGCGGCACACCGAATTTAGCGGACTTACAGGTGCGGTTTAATGCTACTCTCACTCTTCACCCAATGAAGAGTGTTACGTCGTCCCTTTTGTAGGGTAGATATATATCGGCACTGATTTCCACGATACCGTCGCAAGAGCTGGTCGAGATTCAAGTGTTAGAATGTCCGTAGGTAAAACGAATGAAACATCCGTTTCGCCAGCAATAAGTGGAATATGACATTGATAATATATGTGACATATTGAGCATGCTTATCTTCGGGAGACTGTACGCGCGCGGTACCTACATCCCTCTGAATGCTCATTCATGTTCGATTCATTGTAATTACTCAATCATGTGACTGATCCACTTGTTGAACCGAATAATGGTTGATCATTGTAAAAGTGCTCATAGTCGCTTACGTTCGCTTTTCTATACTCTTTTGCGTATGTAATTAAAAAGATCGAATGAAAGGACGCTTAGGAATATATCTTGAATGAACGTCTTGACGTCCTTCAAGTTTTTTTTTATCGCGCTGACTTGGAGTATCGATATTTGCGGCTTGTGCTTGAGTAGCAGTGAATGGGACGACCGAGCCTGATATTTTTTCCAATTGTGCTTTTTGGCTTGCTGCCCAACTGTTAACTCGTAGGCTAGTTTAGTATTGTAGTGTTTAGCCAAGGCTTTAACGTTTCAGTTGTCCCGTGACTTCGTTTTTCCAGTTGCCACGTGTCATGATGAGCGGTTGTAACGGACACATTCAGCCCAGCAGAAGACATTAAATCATTATGATGAAGTTGGCGACCTGTTAAGATGTTTATCGGCCACGCTAATATCAACCAGCGTAGTTTATTGTAATTCTGAATGTTGGATCGGGAATAGTCCGATTACTGATGACCCACGTGTGTCTAACGATATTTGAAGCCAGAAGTTTGCGTTTTTACTCAGAACGTCACAGTAACCTTTTTTGACCTTTTGCAACGCGCTTTCTATCTGGTTGGTTTTTGAGAGCAAACAGTCATCTCCAACCAATTGAAAAGTGCTTGCTTTGTAATTCTAATAATGGGCAGTCGGTATCGGTGAGACTGATAACCGCCCCCTAAATTGTGACCTTGCCAGGGCCATTTTTAAACTGCTACTGCCATATCTCCTGTTGACCGAACTTGCAGGTACTGTAGCATGCGATACAGGGGTACATGGGTAAACAAACATTGGATTTCAGAGAAATCCCTGGAGTTGTTAGAAGCCAGACGGAAGGTTCCTCCTGGTAGTTCACATAACAAGTCTAGAAGAGATATCCGTAGGAAACTGAAACGTAGTCTAAAGGCTGATCGTGAGGCTTGGTTAGTGGAAAAAGTTAAGGAAATGGAAACCGCATTTGCCTCAGGGAACATCGGTAAACTGTTTAAGCTGATCCGTGCCACCGGTCCCAGGCGACCGTCGGTCAGTGAAGCTATCAGCGAGGTAGATGGTACACTAATCTGTAATAAGTCCAGAAGGTTAGAGCGTTGGGCAGAACACTTTGAGGGTCAATTTAGTTGGCTGCTTCTATTGCGTTGCCGCCACAGAACTTGTGATGTAGCACCCTGGTCGGTAGATTTGGAACCACCCACTGAGACTGAGGTTCGCAATTGCCTTTCGGCTCTTAATCGTAATAGGGCTGATGGCCCAGATGATCTTGTACCGGCACGTTTCAAGGAAGGTGAAGAGGCGTTAGTAGAGGCATTGACTCAGTTGTTTCAACTTGTGTGGACGACGGAGACCATCCTCCTCTGGGGTCACTCGATAATAGTTCATTATTTAAGAAAGGATCCCGGGCTCTCTTGCGAAAACCATAGAGGGATTAGTTTGACCCCAGTCATTTCAAGGGTTCTAGCATCAATTATACTTCGTCGACTCACTGCAGTTCGGGAAGTAAACATTAGGGAAAACAGGCTGGTTTCCCTGGGGCGGGGTTGTATAGATCACATTTTTACCCTTCGTCAAATTCTGTAGCAGCGTCACGTGTACCGCCGGCCAACAGTCGCCGTATTTCTGGACTATAAAGGTGCGTTTCGATACGGGGAACATCGAGACGGTTTTAGAGGGTGTTTAAACGTGTAGAGATGTAGCGACTTAAGTATGTAGAAACACCTGTTCTGTCGCCTGTGTATCCTAATTGCGGCAGGTAGGTTGTGTAATTGGTCGGAACTGCTCGCACCTAGAGCAGAGTGTTCCCTGGCGCCAGGCATGCAAGGAGCGCGAGATATGCAACGGCTGTCACCAAGACCTTTCTTTCATTTTGTTCATTACTTTTTTTGCGTTGATTCTTTTCTGGGTTCAGAACTGAGCGGGTGGCCTCTACCTGGTGAAAGACTGACTGATCTTGATTATGCTGACGACAAGGTATTGCACTTTGACAACTTTCAAGCGGTACAAACAACACTGGACGCTATTTCGCGTTCTGCTAAGTACTTCGGAATGCGCTTCGCAGCCTCAAAATGTAAAGAGTGCTTCTCCGAGATTTGTATAAGCACGTAGATTTATGTTAAGAATGAAGACATGTGATTGTGACGCTTTTGTAATAACCATGGAGCTGCATCAGCGATGGCGGGAGGTTAGGGAATGAAAACAGGAACGCGGTCATTTCCAGAGCTAGCGACGGTGTTCGCTAATCTCAGACATCTATTGACAGAGAGGTATTTCTCTGAAGCTTAAGGGTCGCGTATATCAGACAACAGTGAGGGCTGTATTACTTTACGGCAGCGAAACGTGGCCGCTCAGGGTAGAGGACGTGAACCGTCTTCAGGTATTTGACCACCGATGTCTGCGTTCAATCGCTCGTATCGGGTGGCACCAGCGAGTAAGCAACGAGGAGGTTAGGAAGCGGGTGTTTGGCACTGATTGTCAAACGAGTTCTTTTGTTCAGTCGCTACATTTTTACACTGAGGTTGGTGTCACTAGTTCCATCGATCAGTTGTCCTAAGTGCATCCGACATTTGTCAGGTAGACCGATTACAAGCGAACCAGTTTTTGAGGCTGTCTGTCGCGTCAGCACGTCCACAAGTGTTCGTGCGGACACTTTCAAACAGACGCATCGGATCAGCTGCAGCTATCCAACCAGCCATCCACTGTCAACTAGTCAATGTGCGTTACATCATAGTCTGTTTAGGTTTCAGTGGTGATAGACCATTTCAGGATCACTTTCTTTTTAACATGTTCTTGCGGTAAATATTAACATTCTGTAATACGTCTTGTTATCCTATTGAATTGGACGAATTAAATCCGGTGTTCTAACCCCATTTATTTCACGCTTAGCTCGTTATAGAACATCTGACGCCCGCTGCAGTGGACTAGTTCGATTAATGTACACGTTTAAACTCGATAACTTACGCAATTGTTTTGTTTATCATTTTCATTGTAATCAGCGTCCACCTCGTACCCGCGGAAATCGGGTGAACTACAAAAGTGCCTTCGTAGATGAATCTGATGATGAAAGTGGCGATCGTCCGACTCCTTCGAATACTCGAGTTTATCCTGCAGTGTCTCAGAGCAGGTATGTATTCAACTCAGGTTACCTTTTGAGTACGTTCGAGGTATGGATTACTCAATTATATCTCTGTGACTGATTTGTTTTTCAGTCAACAGACGTCTTTTCAAAAGCCCAAAGGTCCTCTGGTCAGGAAACTGTACTCGACTAAGCTGACACCCAGGTTAGCAATCTTTTCTGTCCTGCCCAGAGGGATATTTTGCCAAACTGCTAGTTTGTTGTCTGCATGCGTCATCCTGCTCACCTCTTCTGATGTGTTTCTGGTCATCGCTTATACCTTCCATTCATACAGTCGGTTTGCCGTTGGTCCCCTGTCGTGACCGTCACCTCGCTACTATCACTTGCTTGATTTTTCTTTAACCGATCCAGCACGGTGATTTCTATGCCTCATTATTTCTTTTTACACCCATGTGGTCTCCTGAAAAATTTCATTGTGATTTTTTTCTGTTGTTTTTCAGGCAACAGTATGAATCCAAGCAGTCTACAGAGCTTGCTGACCGAAGTGATGCCAACACTCAGTTTTCTGAAGAGGAAGTTCAAGAAAATCAACTCCACGATGCAGATTGGTGTGAAGATGAAGAAGCAGATGTCATTGAAGAAGTTTTAGCACATGCTGTACGTCGCAAAGGCGCTACAGGCAATCCAACCACTCTTTATAACACTAAACTCGAAAAAGATTTGAATGCCAACTTCGACCCATCTAAGGAACCCGGTGAACTCCAGTTTTTGATCAAGTGGAGAAATTGGAGTCATATCCACTCCACATGGGAAACAGAAGCGTCCTTGCGATGCGCAGATCGAGGTTGTGCTGTTTATGGAATGAAGAAGTTGTACGCCTATCAGGCAGTTCTTAAAGAAAAAGAAGACCGCATGCGCTTTGCTGAGCGCGATGATCTAGAAACGATGGCCTATGAAGAGGAACGTAGCGAACAACTGTTGGCAGAGAAAATGGATGTTGAGCGCATCGTAGCACACAGTCGTGACCCCGAAACGAACACGTATGACTATCTCGTCAAGTGGTTTCGCCTTGACTACCGGTATTGCTCATGGGAATCTGGAAAAGTTATCAGGGCCTTATATATGCCTGCTGTCGAGTGTTACGAGAAACGCAGCCGATCGACTACCATACCTGATCGTAAATGTGAAGTATTGTATAACCGTCCTAAGTTCGTTGCTCTTACGGAGCAGCCCGATTATCTCGGTGATTCCGTCAACTTAAGGCTCAGAGACTACCAATTAGAAGGAATAAATTGGATTGCGCGCTCTTGGTGCCGTAACAACAGCGTCATCTTAGCTGATGAAATGGGACTGGGAAAAACCATCCAAACAATCGGTTTTCTTTCTTATCTATTCTACGAGCATAACTTATTTGGTCCCTTTCTAATAGTCGTTCCGCTGAGCACCGTTTCCAGTTGGCAAAAAGAACTTCAGGCTTGGGCGCCCAAAATGAACGCCATAATGTACATTGGTGATCATATTTCTCGCCAATTAATACGTGAACATGAGTGGTGTGCGGGTGGGTCGAAGCGTCAGCAGATTCTTAAGTTCACAGTGTGCGTCACGACGTACGAAATTTTGTTAAAAGATAAATCTTGGCTTAGTCAGGTCCCTTGGAGTTTCCTTGGCGTCGACGAAGCTCACCGGTTGAAAAATGATGCCAGTCAATTGTACAAAACTTTGCAGACGTTTGAAACGAACACTCGATTATTGATAACGGGAACGCCTCTTCAAAATACGATGAAGGAATTGTGGGCCTTGTTGCATTTTATCATGCCGGAAAAATTTCCAGATTGGGACGAATTTGAACGTTCCTATAGCGTGACGGCCGATGACCCTGCGGATCGAGTTGACGGCGAAGCTTTCCAAAGTCTCCATAAAGTTTTACGTCCATTTTTGCTGCGTCGAGTGAAAAAAGATGTTGAAAGTTCTCTTCCTGAAAAAATCGAGCGAATTCTTAGGGTTGATATGACAAAAGAACAGGCCAACATTTACCGACTGATCTTGGCCCGTAATTACGATGGCCTGATGAAGGTGACTCGTGGACATAAGGCTTCCTTTATCAATATAGTCATGGAGTTAAAAAAATGTTGTAACCATGCCCATCTGATAGCGCCTCCTCAGGAGACTGAAAGATACAAAATGAGTAATGAAGAGTACTTGTCATCACTTATACGAGGAAGTGGTAAGATGACTTTACTTGACAAGCTTCTGCAGCGCCTCAAGTCCAAAGGTCACAGAGTGCTGATATTCAGCCAGATGGTGCGTATGCTGGATCTGATAGCAGATTATCTTTCTCTTCGCGGATGGGGGTTTCAACGGCTCGATGGCTCCATACGTGGAGCGCTACGGAAACAAGCCCTTGATCATTTCAATGCAGAAGGCTCGACCGACTTCTGTTTTCTTCTCTCAACCCGCGCCGGGGGTCTAGGTATAAATCTAGCCACTGCCGACACTGTTATAATTTTTGATTCCGATTGGAACCCTCAGAATGATTTGCAAGCTCAAGCCAGAGCACATCGAATTGGTCAAACAAAACAAGTTTCTGTATACCGTTTGGTTATGCAAGATTCAGTTGAGGAAAAAATAATTGAAAGTGCTACCAGGAAAATGGTATTGGATCATCTCATAATCCAACGCATGGATTCAGCCGGTGGTAAAAATTCCCATGGACGGAAGGGGGATACAGCGAAAGGTCAACTGCTCACCGAAATCCTGCGATATGGTGCCGAAGGCTTATTTAAGCAGCTTGACGAGGATGCTGCCGAGCTTGAAGTTGACATAGATGATATCCTCAATCGAGCTGAGACGCGTGATGCAGATGCCACTGCAGAAGCTAATCCTGCCAATGCACTCCTATCTTCCTTCAAAGTGGTTGCTTTAGATACTCTTGACGAAGACGCTGACAGTAACCAGGCTCCTAATATCAAACCTGAAGTAACATGGGACGAGATCATTCCAAGTGAACTCAGAGGTCAGTTAAAAGCAGAGGAAATGCAGAAAACGCTTATTGATCTCGATCTAGGCCCTCGTCGACGAAAACAAGTGAAAACTTACCAAGCAGGCCTTGATCCTGGTGGTTCGTCCGATGATTCGTCCGAAGCTGAGGGTGAAAATAAACAGAGCGCGACACACTTGTCTGAAAAAGAGATTCGGGCGCTAGTGCGCGCAATCAAACGTTTTGCGCGACCACTAGAACGAATTGATGCTATTGCCGCGGATGCGGAATTACCCGATCGGACGGAAAAAGAGTTGTTTGATGTGGTTGATGCTATCTTAAAAGGATGTCAGACCGCTATGCAGTTGGCTAGTTCAACTTCTGGCGAAGACCATCAGAAACAAACTGGAAAAGGGCCAGTCTTTCAGTATGGGCGCGTGTCGGTTGCAGCCAAGCCACTTCTGCAGAGTCTAGAGTACTTGGAAGTCCTTCATCGTTATCTTCCTGCTGGAGGAAAGGAAGCGCGTATGACTTTTGAGTTGCCGTTCTCACCGAAACTCGTGGTTTGGTCGTGCCCATGGGATGACACTGATGATGTTCGTCTATTGGCTGGTGTTTACGAGCACGGCTATGATAACTGGGAGGCTATCAAATTGGATGCTGATCTTGGTTTGGGTTCCAAATTACTTCCAGTTTCTCCAACTGAAAGGCCACAAGCCAATCACATTCGATCGCGTGTTGATTACTTGTTGAAAATGCTTTCGAAACACTACAATCGAACTCCTCATTCCAACTCTCCAGATAATCACCAAGCTAAAAAGCGAAAGCATCAGGATCCAGAAAAAAGTTCGGATATGAAACCCCGGTGCACGGATGTGAACAAGAAACGACGAACTACTGCCAGAAGTGCGCAAATAGGAAGTCTCATAAGCGCTCCGCAACCCAAATCTGATGAGTTTGTTGCCACAGAGGACTCCTCTTCTGACTCCGATGAACAGGAATGTGACAAAACGTCGGATACCACATCCGTTAAGAGAACGAAGCAAGAGTGCTCTATGAAAGAGCCAAAACACGAACATAAACCCAATCCAAAAAAGAACGAGGCGGGCGTCAAACCAGAAAGTGAATGTAACCATTCTGCGTCTGGCGTTCGCGATTCACTTTTGCAAATCAGTAAATTTGAGGAAGAGGAGTTCCGAAAAATGCGTGGCCCTTTGTTCCTTGAGGTGAGTTCCATTCGAAGCGTTTTCAGTGTCGACTGTCATTGTTGTCATCGTTAAGAAGATCATCTTTTAACTACAAAACACTGCGTCATTTTTTTCTTTTCTTCATTTTGATTCAGTCCAAAAAATCATTTGACGTTTTCGCTTTAATTTATTCTTATTTTCCCTCCTCCTCACTATTCCAGTGTAAAGAAAAACTATTACCGATCAAGAAACACTTCAAACAGCTAGAACATTTAGAGGACGCTCCTGAAGAAGATGCAAAACAGTTTTCTAAGGTCATTTTACGAATTGGCGATCATATCCATGACTTGGTTCGTAAGATGGAAGATAAAAACACCCAGCGTTCCTGGAAAGGGTGAGCTAGTTGTGCCCATTCATATCTTGTCCGATTACCTTGTTCACTTGTTTATTGGTCTCTTTCGTCCATTTTTATATACCCCTTCCTAATGTTTGTCTTTTGGATTCCTATGCAGAGTTGGTTGACAGATCGCTGTTACCACTGCGATCGGCCACTTGAGCATAGTATTCTCTGCAAGTGTGTCTGTCAAGCTTACACCTCATCACCTGAAATTCCTTGTAATCGCGCGTCTTGCTTTGAATGCCCTCGAATCTGTAGCTGGTTCATATTGTCTTAATGAACTTCTAAAGGATTGAGCATTACCAGTTAAACTAATTACCGATTGCCCACAAGTTTATGGAGAAACGTTCGTTTTCTTTATGAGTGTTTTTGTGGTTCACAATGATAATGGGATCGCGTATCGACTAATTCTTGGCAATCTTGAAGTTCGAGTCTTTTCATTTTATTTCAACAGCTACCTGTGGGACTTTGTGCAGATATTTTCAAAGAAATCTACCGAAGAGCTAAGACGCATTTACAGGCGTGCCGTTAAGCGGCGATTTAAAATCTCGGATACGACAAGCGGTACCAGTGATCAACCGATGACCAGTGGGAATTCGCCCGCGTTGGAATCATCCAAGAAACATCACCATCGTCACCATTCTCGTGACGCAGACAATAAGCGTAATGATCGCAACCGTTCATCACACCACTATGACAGTGGCCCATTCGTTCATAGAGATAGGTACACTCGGGATCGGTGAGTTTACCGTCTGAATTTTGTTAGTTTATGCCTCTGTATTTTTGATGGCCGTCCAAGGTTCGTTGAATACACTTTAGGCTTTGATGGATTTCGGAAATATGCTTGAAATCATGAGAACGACAGTTTAGTTGTCAGTTTTTCGGCTTGGTCACCAGGCTGTGTACTGCACGATATATATGTTGAAGTGACTCAGAATAGGTTATCAACGGTCAACTGAAGTTAGCGGCCCACCTCATTGTAAGCCATTTCACACCCTGCCGGTAATTGCGAAATGTGGCATCCAGGTGGTTACCATCGTGATGGGAAGTTTACAAAGGCACTGAGTCTCGTGACTCAAGCTTAGTCCACGAACTAGCCACAGCGTTTACCTTTTCGTTCTGCCAACTACCCGAATCTACTTTCTTTTTGTTAGCCTGTTGATCAGCCGCTAAAATCAAGCCATTTTCCAGTTTTTCTCGCGTATGCTATCGTATTAAGTTTCTTGTTTTCGAACTTCTAGGTTCAACAATGCATTCAATCGCCCTCCAATGTCCTTTGGGACCCCCCAACACTTTCCCGGTGACCGGGATCGCCCTTTCATTTCTCCACGCAATCTGACACGAGAACCACATCCTCTCCCAGAACGACACTCGTATTCGGTGTCTCACTCGGTACCACTCCCGGTCAGTTCCGCGCCTATCCCTCTTCGACCAGAATGTTCTGGTCGGACTTCGATTCCGCCTTTCAGACCCGCGCCTGCTTCTTCGACGAATTTTGGTTTCCCAACTGACTCCGTCTACACAGGCACTCCAGTGTTTGACCCATTATCTGCCCCTTCAGCTTTCCGTGATCCCCGCCTCAAATCTGTCAAACGATGAATCCGGCATTTATCTACATGAACTGTATAGTGATCTATGGGCTCATTTCCATTGCCTATTTTTTTGTACAGAAGATCTTGGTGCATCATATGTTTCTTTGAGGTACAGTGTACAGAAAATTAGTGTCCTCTCTGAATGTGTACTCTTTCAACTTGAGGTTTATCCGGCTGTGCTGTGACCGTTAGTTCGAATTTCACAGTGTAGACTAAAATTTTTGTAAGGTTGGGTAAAACTACGTGATGGTCTAGCAGCAACGTAGTCACGAAATATAAATGCCTTGATTGTTCCATTAAGCACAGTGGATAGGTGTCGCCTGCCTGGCTGAGGTCCTCGTGATCACTCAAATCGCTGGTTAGAAACGCTATCCGAGATGGCAATGTGTCGCAGTCAATGGCGTACCTGCATTTATACCATTTCTAGTTCTTCCGGCTAGTTTATAATAGGTTTTTAATCTTTCCAGTTACGCTTTTTTCCTTTAAGATATTCCATTTCAATGCTTTGGTTAATGGAGGCCCGAGTCGTAGTACCTCTAGTCAGGCTCAACGCTGTTGTGATGATGGTAAGGTTGAAAACTTCAGGCAATTGATTATCACCGCTTTCTACTCTGAGTCGTATCTGTGTATGCTATGTATCGGGTCACCGTTCTCCACAGATTACCAATTAAGTATATATACATATGGAAAAACTCAGCAAACATGGCGAAAATTCATGGACAGGAAGGGATTCAGGCTCACCATTGATTGAAACACTTGTGTGTTAAACAATTAAGAGCTTCCGATTTTCTATGATGGTGATGCTTAAAATCTTCAGCCACTGTAGTTCACGCGCGTCTTAGTTTCCCACCAGAGACAAGCCCTGGTAATGGCATTCCTGGAGCGTTTTTCTCTGTTGGCGGAGTCTTTCGTCGTTTGACAGCTTGCTATGCCCGGTATGTGCGGTACGATGTTGCCCTAGTTTTCCGTGTACCAATCAGGGCCGTTTGTTGGCTGCTAATGTACTGCTTAGTGTATACCTGACGTACTGTCTGTATCTGTTCAGAAATGATCGTGGTGGCTGCAGTTAAGACGTGGCTTTATTCCAATGATAGGTTTCGTTTATCACTTGGGCTTATTTGAAGACGGTTGTGAGCAGTGGATAGGAGGGGAGTTGTCTGCATTCTTTAGTTCTGCGTCAAGCGGTCGGAGCGCGTCCTTTTGGTAACCGTTGCCCGATCCGCCGTGCTATACTACTGTTTAGTTTTCGTCTTTTCCACCCGAGCGTGATAAGGGGAATGAGCCTTCTCGGACAAGTGCTAACTCCAGCTGTGTCCTGTTTGGTGCGTTTGTGTAGAAACTGGTCGTGATCGTTAAACAGCCGGTGACCTTCAATGTGACAACAAACCACCTGAATTGCCACAGACCGGTTTCTCATATGGTTGAATATTTTAGTGTTTTGTGAGCCTTACACAGGTTTGTCTACCGCTTCCAGGTTTTACTTAAGCTGCTTCAGATGAGCGTTTCCCCGATAGTCACTTAACTTGTATCTGCTTGGTGTACAGGCTGTAGACTGCTATTATTGAGACAGTCTTTCGGAGAAAGCGCGCGTCAGCTCGTTTACTATTCGTCGACCCTCGGAACCAGTTGTCCATTCATCGATGGGCGGGTCTTTCAGCTGGTCAGTATGTACAACTCTACGGCTGTTAGGTGACCCACTCCTGCGTGCGGATGCCGCCCACATGCGATCTCGTGAATAACGTGACAGCGTATATCACGTGGTGTAAGTGACCGAATGCTTGTTTTGTGTGTATTTCCAACACCGCAGACATTTCTCCTGCTTTGGGAGCAGGCAAACTTGACGTGCCGATACAGGTGTTCGTTTCGTTACTTTATATGACTCGGGCGTGACTCGTAAACATCCGTCGATCACCTGTCAGACTGTTTGTTCCGCGTTGTCCCGAGAGTTACCGCTAGGTTGACGAATTTGGGGAGCAGGTGCATTATTTCGTAGTCTTGTCAACATCTTCACTACAACCTTGAAGGTTGCTCGCTTATAGTTATACACACTCAGAAATAGAATCCCTTTCCCCGTCAGCCACGTTTTGGTTTGTTCTACCATTTTCTACGCGTACCACTTAAACTTATTGCTACCAGCCTCGGGGTAGCTGTACCTTGTTACAAACGAAATCCGTTTGGAAATGTGTCCGGCGTACGCATTTTGGATACAAAATACTCGTATATTAGAATGTTACATTGCATGGGAATATCCACATTTTCGACAAGTTAACCATAACAAAGTTCACTCCATCCCAAAAAGTCTTCTGAAAGCAGCCAGCAGAGTGTGCATGAAAGTTTCTGTGCAGCGCTATCCCACGTTCTCCCTTGGGGGAAGGGGGGAATCACACATGGGTGGACCCAGATCACACAATTGCCGTTGCTGTGTAACCTTCGACCAACCTGTTGATCCATATATTTTCATCTGTTTCAGAGTCAAGGCCACTTCTTGGTAAAGCTTTGGTCAATGTCGCTTAAATCTATCCGTTTATTTGCGTAACAGAGGAAGACGACGGCTGTTAACGCGACTTAAGTTTTATCATATGTTGCTTAAACATTTTATGATGAAAGTGATCAAATATGGCTGTCCCACTTACGATTCAGGGCAGTTGTCTGAGTTCAATAGAATATGGCCTCTGCTTCGCTTTCGAAGCTGTTTGTTCGTGCCATTAGCCAAACTTTCAGGTTCTATTTCACTCGACGCTTGCTGAATAGCCCCCTCCAGTTGATTGTCCGATTGCTACGATACGTATGCTAGTCCCATACTCAGAGCGTAGGATTGGATCTCAGAGGTGTCCAGAAAGTTGCATCACTCTGGTTGCTCATCGACAACTGCTTCTTCCTCTGGACTATTTATGCTACAGCTGTCTTGTTAAATTAAGTTCACCACTGTATAGTTCCATCAACAACAACAGTGTATGACCTATCGGCATGGCAGCAGAACTAGAATTCTCATTCTGCGTCAGGGTACCTGAAAACTGTGGAATAGTTTGTTCTTGTACTGACCTGTCCAGTATCTTTTCTTTGCGATGATCCCGCGTTGAATAGTTTCCGTCTATTCGTCGATGTAAACGAACATCTAGGAAAGATATCTCGTTTCCGATCTCCTCCTCAAGTGTAAACTTAACTGACTGGTGGGCGCGATTGAATGTGTCGAGTACTGTGTGCATATTGGTATCCGAACTGGCTACGATAAATATATCGTCTACGTATCGGTGGTATTGACTGAACTGGCTGATGGTGGATTGAAGCGCGGTGCGCGTTCAAGCTTTCCCATGAATATATCGGCCAGGAGAGGTCCAAGCGGGGAGCCCATTGCTACACCATCTGTCTGTCGATACAGCACACCGTTGAACAGCAGTTGTACATCGAATGTGCAGCGGAGCAGGAGCTCTTTCAATTTCAGTGGTGGTAAACCAATATCGATCCCGGTCTCAGACACGTAATCACAAATAAAATTGACGGTTTCTAGCAGCGGTACGTTCGTGAATAACGACACCACGTCTAGTGAGCATGATTTCTGTGAATTCATGTTAACATTCTGTATGCATCCGGGACTAGAAGTTCAAACGTATGCACCGTAGACTGAAGGCGGTGGGCAATCGCTTTCATATACGAACGGGTTCACCAGCCAGTTATAAGCACTTAGCCACTCTCGCAGTTACGAGTGGTCAAGAGCGAATCATACATGCAAGTCATATGAAACAGAACCGGCTACCACCAGAGTTCGTGAAGACTTTGATCCATCGGCTAGAGACAAGACGGAAACAGTAAAGAACACGCAGTAGAACCCTGTGGTCGTAGTTGCTCATAAGTCGCGGGGGTTATCAGCTTTTCGTCCTTCAAAGACTTAAGGCACTTAGTGATCTGTTGTTCGGCATACTCAGTTTTGTCCCTTTCGTTGGCAACTCTACGAAACTTGGTCTGGTATATATTGTGACCTGTCATAAAGGAGGTGCTCGCTAGTTATAGACCAATCACATCGTTTATGGTTCCAAAATTCAGTGATTTTGATTGATGACCATTTACGTGATCACTTCATTCGATTTGTGCTGTTGACTGACAATCAACCTGAATTTCGAGTGGGTTTTTGCGCACTATCAAATTACTTATTGCTCTGTAAAAACGAACTGAAGCGGTTAGACCATTGATGTCTTTCTGGGTTTTTCTAGGACTTTCGATCGAATAGACCACCAACAACTATGCATGAAGCCGCATAAGTGTGGTATGGATAGTTATCTATTCTTATGGACCCGCAGTTACCTAAAAGATCGCCACTCTGCTACGTATCTTTTGATTGGTACTGTACGACTGGCGGCATGCCAAAGAGTTGTATACTGAGACTTCCGTCTTTTTATCTTAATCGTGTTCTAAACCCCACGGCCTTTCACTTGCCCGTTATTCCTGTATGTCAATGACACAAATTTCAAT
>LOND01002491.1:82475-94992 GCA_014220965.1 Paragonimus kellicotti
TGATATCTTCACAATCTTCTAATAGTTGGTAGAAATCTGTCAACATATCTGTCTGCGGATCAATCTGGTAGCGAAGGCTAGTGCTGTTCTCTGAAGTCATGAAACACGCCTCTGTAAGAACCACAGTCTGAAGATGAATAATGAGCTGCAGGTTCGTCCCGTAATGCTGTCCACGCTGTCATACGGCAGTGAAACTTGAACACTGTACCAACAGAATATGCGATATCTGGAACACTTCCATGGGCACCTTGTTTCCAAACAGTGTAATACTTCGTCGGGCGGACAAGGAAAGAATTGAAGCCATGTCCCTGTTTAATCAACCGTGTCAGATACGACTGGTCCGTAGGATAACCACTGAGCGGATTTTGAGGCGGCTGTTTTACGGGCAGGTGAAAGCTAATAGGCGAAATTCTGGTGGCCAGAATCTTCAGTGTTAGGATATCCAAGTAAGTCTTTTGTGTTGTAATATCGATATTAAACCTTGGGAGAATTTACGCATGAACAGTCACGTTTAGAATAATACGATCCTGATGGACGTCCGAAGCTTCAATGAACAGCACTTCAGCGGCTGTGAATTCAAATGCGTGGTATGCAAAAGAATTATAGTTGTCATAATTTGTGGTGAGGTGACTGTATAGTTTTGCGATTAATGCTGCCGTGGATGCACTAACCATCTCGGATTATCAGGTCGTCAACATATTGTAGCGAGAAGGCGTCCAATAAAGCACAATCTTTATTGTCCAACACGATAGTTACCACGCTACGCATGCGCTCGCGTTTATGAGTCATCATTCCAGTCCACAACACGCCAGGTTTCCGCTCACACGTCGTGTGCACTTCTGCCCGGTTTACGTGTGATCGGCGCCTTCTACCGGGGGTTTTCTGCCTGCCACTCCTCGTCCGTTAGTCCGATCTTGTTGAGCGATGGCTCGTCCGGTCGCTCGTGTTGTCCGCAATCTATCCACTGTGGGCTTTGACCGTATTCCGCGGCCGTGTCGAGATATTCCTGAGTGTTGGAATAATCGCGCCCCCGATCTGGTCGTCCATCCTATTTTGCCTGCCATGCCTCGCCCGTTGGTCCGATCCAGTCGAGCGATGACTCATCCGGTCGCCCACGTTGTCCCCGATCTGCTCGCTGTGGGCTTTTGGACGGACCTCCCCCGCGTTGAGGTATTCCGCCAAGTGTTGGAATACTCTCACCTCCCGCTTGATAATCCACCACAATAGTACACCGTCAGCGCACAGGCGACGACTGTTTCAGGCATGTGTAAGCTGTCTGTTAACTTCATTCCTGTTCGTACCAATCAACGCTGTTTGGTAGATCACCAGTTCTCCTTTTCACAAACTTGTGTTATGGTGATCATTTCTGTTGGTATATCGCATGATGAATGTCTTATTTGTTTTTCGGTTCAACTTTAAATTTTTCTTTTATCTGAAGTGCAAAAGTATAGAATTTTATGGTCAACAAAACCACGTTTCCACTTTCAATATCGTTTTTTTCAGCATAGATATCCCTATTGGAGTCTCTCTATCATTGTGTTTTTTGCAAGATAAGAGTTCCAGTTTCATACTGGTTAACGAGCAGTGGCCCACAGAAACAAAAACGCCTCCACTCGCTTCCCTCCTGGTTTTATTCTTTTAAGTTTACACTGGATACATGGTGGTTGAGTGGAACCACAGGCGGCACAGGTCCAGGCACTGGTAGTGAGTTCTACGCATTTACGTCACTTGGTCCGGGCCATTGTGACAGATATGTTGACAGATTTCTACCAACTATTAGAAGATTGTGAAGATATCAAAGATGTATCCACTGATGCGGATTCCGTGTGTAAGCACAGAATGCCACAGAAGTTTCAAAGGAAAATACTTCCCACTCGTGTTTATATGCAAACCAAAGTTGGATACTGCATTCGTGACAGCCGTGGCCAGTCGCTGAATTTCTTGTTCACTATGGGCAAATAAAACACTCTCATTTGTAAACAACAGCATGCGTATTGTCAAATTACGTAGCCAGTTTGGGACATCGAAACATCGAATATTCAACAAGCGGCCACCAGCGGGGTATCTACCTTCAACACCCTTCTCCGACTTCTATGAAGTAAACGTTAACATTACGATCAAATATAAATTAAATATGGTGGGTGTTAGGACATGATCCCTGCCTCACGCCAGTGACAATGTCAAAATCATCACAAGTCGATCCACACGACTGTACCTTCGCCCTCATACCCACATGCAACATTCGAATCAAATTGACGAACTTACCTGGACATCCAAACTTACCAAACACCGTCCACAACGCCTTGCGGCTCACGGAATCAAAAGCCTTAATGAAATCCACGTCGAGAAACCTCACGACTCACGGGAACATACGTTGTGAAAAACTGATGGAAAAGAGAGAGCACCATCCGTATTCCAATATTGAGCTAGTGGCAAACGTTTTACATGTTCCTTTGTTCTAAACACAAATAACTCTGCAGAATGTCTACGAGATATATCATGGTGATATAGGGATAACCATCAGGTGAATGAGGTTCTGAAGACCGCCGTAATTTTCTCATCTGATTATTTTTTTAATGAGTAACAGTCCCTGATGTCACGTACGGCTGCACCAGCAGCAACGTGAAGGCTATGACGGTTAGATAGACCGTTCGTTTCAAGCGTACTCCCACTTGCATGACATTTGCGGTTACACTGCTGACACTTATTTATGACGCGTGGTTATGATTCACCAAATTCTGCAGATGATGATGTCCGTTCAAAATTTTTCTCGCTGCTCACCTTTTATAACACATGGATTTTCTACTTTCACAACATCAGTAGTAACTGACCTCACGATAAGTAGCCGGGGAAGTTCAACTTACTGCCTCCATTCTAGGTCAAAATGATTTCAAAAATTTTTGCATTTTAACTACCCTAATATATCATTGCTGATAAATCTGATTCACATTTATTCTGTTTGATCAGTTTCAACCATCTGAATGTCCAGTCATTCATGTGGTCCCAACTCGTGCGTAAGAAGGCAAGCCTGGGCATCACTTAATCCGTGCGCATGTTTGCGTGTTTGACCGACCAGAGTTTCGTGTAAGGACAATTGTACTTACGATCTACTCCTTCTGTTCGACTGACCCATGCTGTCAGACATCAAATGGGTTTACTTGACTACAACACTTACAAGGTGCGTCGGGTACGGCACGTTAAGAAGATCTTTTCAGTGTCAAAACGGTGAGAATGCCTTGAGTGCCTAGTCCTTATAGTAGGCATACGCACACTGTATTCAGTAAAGTTTGCCTAAACGGTCGTACCGGATATGTGAATAGCAACAACAGACAGAATTGCCAAATGGGTTGTTGCTGCCATTGAGTGGGATAACCATGTCAACAGATAAAGGGCAGTCCATAAAACCAGGATATTGCTGGTAGTGGTTAGTGCATTTCACTGTCACTGGTGTACAGATGATAATCGCTACTCATTGAATGTCAGTCGATGGATACAGTACAGTATATATATATATATATATATATATATATATATATATATATATATATATAACCCTTGATATTACTTCTGCGGCAGCATTCACGCATTCACAGCAGTGTGGCGAAATGTTGGGATAATGGACTGCCAGAATCTTGGATGTCGGAATTTTGACACGAACCTGAGGTACTTCTATACAGTGGGCAAGGTGGTTTGGGAAGATCTGTTTGACGCCACCACTCCATATGCTTAGGTGTGGTACAAAGAAATACTGTACCTGCGTGTTGGCTGATAGAAGCTCGTAGAAATCCTTTTAAACGATCAGAGGGAACGCTACGGACGGGTAATTGGATTTCCAAACTATAGTAACGTAAACTTAGTTCATGATTTGTGCGGAAAGAGGAGAAGGTGTCACACACGACATGATTAACGTAATATGTCATTTGAGTAAGAGGACACGCTGTGGATCTCGTCACCAGCAATCGGTGAAAAAGATGCGCGTCGCACAATGTCAGTAATGCAGAATTCTATTACGGGTTCGTCCAGAATTGCTCTTTTTAGCACCTGTTAACTGCTAATTGAATTAGTCGGTGCAGAACTGGGTTACTGATTTAGTTTCCTAAGTATGTGAGGCAGAGGTGTACGGTGTAAATAATTCGTCTACAACGAATGACGTCGTATTGCAAATAATGATACTTAATATGCCCATGTCAAATAAAGCATTTTGACTCATGCGTTTCACATAATTGGCAAAGTAACTGGAAAGTTAACTACGGTCCGGCTGTCATTTTCCTAAGCACACGCCTTGTGCGGTACATTGGCGCACGTGGTTTTGAAGAAAAATTACATCATTGGATCTTTTATGTGCACATAACAGAATGACGCGTTTATCATATTACTTGATGTCAGCTGTCGCATCCCTGTAGATTTACCAATCTCTTTCAGAAAGTAGTACTAGACTCGAGTTTTGTTCTCATCAAATCTCGTTACTAATTCATATCCTAGCCATGGCTAAGACTAAAACACCGGCCACGCTTTCATGAAACAACCGTGTTGACCACTGCACCACTGACCTCACAGTAACAAGAGTGAAACTCGAGTCTAGTGCTTCTTTTCGAAAGGGGCCGACTGGAAAGTCTATGGGAATGCGACAGCTGCGATCAGTTGTGGGTGATGTTCAGTTTGTATGAAAAATTCAAATTTTCAACTACTCACCAGTAACCTGTTCACACTTGTCAGTGGCATTTATATCGATCCACCATATAGCCGCGAAAGAAATCCGCGAGTTTTTGCTCGTTCTTACCAGGATGATATATCTTTGCCACAGTTAGTCATCTCTACTCGGAACTAGATGTCCTGTTGTGTCAGGAGAACTACACTCTCTGGTCTCCAATTCATCTCGTTTGGGACATCATCTTGTCTATGAAGTGTCGGCAGCACCAACCGATTCAAAAACGTGGATCAAACAGAACTGATCTAGTCTAAAGGTGGAGAACGGCGTTTCATGCCATAACGCAGTAGTCTAGTACAACAACCGTTTAAAAAGTACAATCATGGGGGGGGGCAGGGGGTACAGGTAAACTACTTGTTTGCCGAGAAGCAAGCAAGCAAACGCCATGAGTAATTGTCAGTCTTGTTTCAGTGAAGCAGTACACTCCCTAACAAATACTATGTAATAAACTTGGTATAACGCTGTACAAAACAACAGCAGTGATGTGTGCGATCAAAACAAAAGATAATCTGAAAATCGGTTTCTGGAGCGACGGCTCGCGCGAGACGCGAACAAACGTGTCAATCATACGGTCTTAGTTAACTTTGTTATATGGAGTATTATCTATCATAGCTATTTGCACGTCATGCAGCAAACAAACTTGAAACGGCATCAGGTAGCGACAACACACAAACAGTGTTCAGTTGACGTATTATGAAGCGTATCCACTTAATTTGCTGTCGACTAGATCGTTTTGCGCTGTCGGCTAAGCGCTAACAGCCAACGTGTGTCCGCCTCTCTATCTCTCACACAGCCATTATTGACTGAACCGACGCTTGCGTTGTGTCGACCGTAAACGCGACATCACAACCGTGTACCCATCGATCGATATGCCCGTCTGCTTTCAACATGTGATCTGTTACTGTGGCAACGTGAATGTTATCGACATCGAACGATCAATGAACGATTCAGTAATCGATTGGACCTTATGACTGAAACAGCCGTTACGTTCTACGCTCACAGCTAATCACGACAGGGTTCAAATTTCGCTATTTTTTCGTCAGTCTCTATCTGTAAGAGTGCTTATTTCATGTCGTATGATACCACATTGCATGGGTAGTTTGCAACACAGATCAGTTTGGTAAAATGAAGCATGTTCCCCAGGTTTACGTACGTACACTGGTTAACTGCCCAACTTATACAGAGCGAATAAAACAAGTTGTTGCCACTGATTGTTTCGTGGTCTTGATCGCTTACCAGACCTTTGGTGAATACCGAACAGTTACTCAATCACGCATATTATCCTCGTTCGTTCACTGAATATGGTGCAGTCCCATCAAGCTCGGCAGGCTAGTCAACAAATGCCGACAGCGGTTGTTGATTGATTAGAATGCGAATGGTGAGCGACGGAACCGCGATTCTATCTCAGGAAGTTATGAAGACCCGTGGAGGATTCGGGTGGAGTACCCAAAGATGACGAGCGGAGTTCAGTCCACACATTGGCTAATGCCCGATAAATTGGAGTAGTGGATTACTCTCTCGTGTTCATGACAGAAATGGCTGGACCAAAAAGAAGTAAATGATAGAATATTTACCCCTAATGGTTTTTCTGTTAGAATGACGGAATATTTCAAGATGATAATGTCCCGGCTTGTTAGTGCATCCTTGTATTTGTGTTCAAGGTGTCACGAAGCATTGAATGTTTACTCTGGTTTACTCTACCACCGGATCATGACCGAACAGTCCCGGGGTTACGAAACTGCAGGCGCTTTCAAAGTCAAGCGAAATAATAACGAATAAGCACAGAATTAACGAAAAGCAGTAATGTAAACGATAATCGCCGCAACAGCAATAATAACAGTACACTGGTTTATTCACTCTGGATCTACAAAATTGAGGGCATAAGTGAGGTCAACACAGTTTTCTTACAGGTCTGGATCCATAGGGGCTAATTCCTGGAAACCACTATCTTCATTTTTGTCTGGGAGTGTGCAATTCAGCTAGCAGCAGGTGTCTGACTCGGTCCTGGCATAAGGAGGATGTGATTTTGGTTCTCAGCTCGACGCAGTTCCAAATGCATGCCCCCGTCTTTCGTTATCAATAGTTTACGTGACGACTGGTAACCCCTCCTAGAGAACATGAACATCAGGCGCACCGGAAGCAGGGAAATTGTGAAAGGGTAACTAATTCCGTCTACATTCCAAAAATATGCGATATATGCATATCATAAATTGAATCGCCAGAGTGCTGTAAAGTTCCACTTACTCGACCATCAAATGTTCATTGTTTATCAGTAGTCTTCTTCGAGTAGGTGTCCAAATCACACTTGGGATCGATAACCTTTGAAGCGGTTGACGTTTACTTTTAGTGCAAACAGTTTCAACTTGCCTGTTAATTGAATTAGCTCTGCAAGCGAAATGTCGTCATCTGCCATAAAAATTATCAACACTGAAGAGATGCGAAAGAACAGACAGTCAGAGAATGTTCACTCATTAAGCGACCAGCTGATAGCAGCACCGGGAATATCATCGTTAAATCATCTAAATCAACCAGCCACTTGTCCATTTCGGTTTTTCGTTCAAGTTGAAGAAGCCGCGCTTTTGAATAATAATCGAATCGTTGAAGCACCCACGGCTGCCTATGACTAAACTATCAAGTGAAATAAACTAAAATTAACAAGGTGGCACGTAACAGAAGAATCCTACCTTCCTAGGTAACGCACTCAGTGAGTTTGTAGAGTTAATCATCTTGAGGTGTGACAAACAAAGTCATCTTGCATCTCAGTTCCACAGCTGAACCAGTACACGTAGTGGCTATAAACCGGGTGCTATGTTCGACGTTAGAAAGGCCAGTTTAACACTGCTGAGATACACAGTCGGATAAACCGTACAGTTGTCTAAAAAAACAATGCAGCTTGTGTTTTCCACCAATGGTGTTACTACTAAATCCCTTGGGAAAAGTGGTTAAACTCCCTCGCTGTCTCTCTCTGGTCATCCATGTCTAACTACTGGATCTGTAAGTAACTCCAAAAGTGGAATAACCCTTTGTGGTGTTCATAGAAGTGTATGAAATACAGGTGACGGAAAACTTAATTCAAAAGCCACTTTTGACAGTACTAAAAGGAACCATGAGAGCCAGCGAATCCGTAATTAGTAGTGGCTGTAAAACAATAGTAAACATTTCAATTATGAATTTCACTCATGCATCCATCACGAATGAAGTGTATGTTGTGTCGGGGGCACTAGTTATTCTTGTAATCCCTAAAATGTTCCTGATTGCGGTTCATATCTTCTATTGTCTTTTCATCTACTGTTCGTTTCTGAAACAATCTCAGAGGAAACAGATATTCATCTATGTCTTACAATTCATGAATCAACCGGTAAGCATGTCGATTAGGAACAAAGACAATAAGATACGTCTAACGGGCGGTATATTCGACCACCAGCAAATCGGGATGATAGTAACTCATTATCAGTATTAAAAAAACATTTGCGGAATCGTTAACCTAGCGGGGCTTGCGCCAGCCGTTGAGTAAACTGTGTTACGATACAGCATTAGAAAATCGTTGGCTCTTTATCGGATTCTGAAAAAGGAAAAAGCATCAATTGAAGGTAAATAAACCACATAATGTTAGGAATTATTTATGGAACTTCATAGAACTGATAATGACCTGGTGTTACGGACAGCCGACGGCAACCAATACATGCAAGGAAACATTGCACAAAATTGGCAAAATGCGTCTCTCCGTCGGTAAAAAGTACTTGTTGAAACGATTCCTAGAGGAAGGCCTCAAGATGAACAGGATTAGGGGCGTTTGTACACGATAGGCCCTGAAGAACCGCTTGTTTCATAAATGAGAACTCCATGACAAAACCTGAGTTGACGTTCACGGAATTCTAATTGAAAGGGATTACTCAAAACAGACCTCCTGACCGAACCGGATTAGTGAACGGACCCGGAACACTGTAGTGAATAAGGTCGTGCTCGTAGGCACGGGGGCGTACTCGCATTTCAGATGGAACTTCTCAGTGCCATCATCTCAGTGTTTTGGTCATCATGGTACACAATCAATTAGACCTGACTGCTCACACACGTCTCCGTAAATGTTTCAGCGTTTGGGCAGCAACGCTGGATTGTGAACCAGCATGAATCGATGAATGGAAACGGACAAAGTAAAAATACGATATTTTCCTGACGGACTGTGCTATGACGATAACTTTTTCATCAAACGATAATAATGAACAATTGCATTGCCAAAGAAAACAGATTGTAAATTAGCAAAAGACTGTCTGAAACCTAACAACCTTCCATAGGAAATGAAACACCCGATATATTCTTAACTTCAACAAGTCATTTACATTATTGATAAGTAGTGCATCAGATCAGATAACTTGAAAGAGATCCAACTGCCAAAAATCTCGACTTCTGCCGAATTCGAACCAACGAAAGAAACAACATGAGTTGAATGGATAACTGAGTTCAAATGTGAAACTTTTGAGCTTTCGGCGTGGTTTCCTGGTTCAGCTAACGGAACATTATTTATAGACTGTAACATCACGTTAAATAGGCTTACTACAAAAATTCTGAGGTCGTTTGTCATGCTTCAGTTAGGTGGCCCTGTCACCGAGTCGTGCTTTTCACTTTGTTATCATTTGAATCATGATATATTCCAAAGAATACCTTAAGGTATAGATGATGAGGAGTGCCACACTCAGTTACGTTTTGATACAGCCAGCCACACTTATTTTTGTATTCCACAGATGAACTGTACATGGTAAGTAGATATTATTGGATTTCATTGGCACGTGATGTGAGCTAGGGTCCAGTTCAACACAAAGTTATCGTCTTTAATGTTGTAGTGGAATCGAGAAACATGTATTATTGTGCAAAACTTCTGTATTTTGTCACTTTCATCGTTTCACCTGCTTTCTTATTTTTGGGGTCTCTAAAGCGAGAAAGCGAAATGTCGTCATCTGCCATAAAAATTTATCAACACTGAAGAGATGCGAAAAGAACAGACAGTCAGAGGATGTTCACTCATTAAGCGACCAGCTGATAGCAGCACCGGGAATATCATCGTTAAGTCATCTAAATCAACCAGCCACTTGTCCATTTCGGTTTTCGTTCAAGTTGAAGAAGCCGCGCTTCTTGAATAATAATCGGAATCGTTGAAGCACCCACGGCTGCCTATGACTAAACTATCAAGTGAAATAAACTAAAATTAACAAGGTGGCACGTAACAGAAGAATCCTACCTTCCTAGGTAACGCACTCAGTGAGTTTGTAGAGTTAATCATCTTTGAGGTGTGACAAACAAAGTCAGTCTTGCATCTCAGTTCCACAGCTGAACCAGTACACGTAGTGGCTATAAACCGGGTGCTATGTTCGACGTTAGAAAGGCCAGTTTAACACTGCTGAGATACACAGTCGGATAAACCGTACAGTTGTCTAAAAAAACAATGCAGCTTGTGTTTTCCACCAATGGTGTTACTACTAAATCCCTTGGGAAAAGTGGTTAAACTCCCTCGCTGTCTCTCTCTGGTCATCCATGTCTAACTACTGGATCTGTAAGTAACTCCAAAAGTGGAATAACCCTTTGTGGTGTTCATAGAAGTGTATGAAATACAGGTGACGGAAAACTTAATTCAAAAGCCACTTTTGACAGTACTAAAAGGAACCATGAGAGCCAGCGAATCCGTAATTAGTAGTGGCTGTAAAACAATAGTAAAAATTTCAATTATGAATTTCACTCACCGATCCATCACGAATGAAGTGTATGTTGTGTCGGGGGCACTAGTTATTTTGTAATCCCTAAAATGTTCCTGATTGCGGTTCATATCTTCTATTGTCTTTTCATCTACTGTTCGTTTCTGAAACAATCTCAGAGGAAACAGATATTCATCTATGTCTTACAATTCATGAATCAACCGGTAAGCATGTCGATTAGGAACAAAGACAATAAGATACGTCTAACGGGCGGTATATTCGACCACCAGCAAATCGGGATGATAGTAACTCATTATCAGTATTAAAAAAACATTTGCGGAATCGTTAACCTAGCGGGGCTTGCGCCAGCCGTTGAGTAAACTGTGTTACGATACAGCATTAGAAAATCGTTGGCTCTTTATCGGATTCTGAAAAAGGAAAAAGCATCAATTGAAGGTAAATAAACCACATAATGTTAGGAATTATTTATGGAACTTCATAGAACTGATAATGACCTGGTGTTACGGACAGCCGACGGCAACCAATACATGCAAGGAAACATTGCACAAAATTGGCAAAATGCGTCTCTCCGTCGGTAAAAAGTACTTGTTGAAACGATTCCTAGAGGAAGGCCTCGTTACGTTCTACGCTCACAGCTAATCACGACAGGGTTCAAATTTCGCTATTTTTTCGTCAGTCTCTATCTGTAAGAGTGCTTATTTCATGTCGTATGATACCACATTGCATGGGTAGTTTGCAACACAGATCAGTTTGGTAAAATGAAGCATGTTCCCCAGGTTTACGTACGTACACTGGTTAACTGCCCAACTTATACAGAGCGAATAAAACAAGTTGTTGCCACTGATTGTTTCGTGGTCTTGATCGCTTACCAGACCTTTGGTGAATACCGAACAGTTACTCAATCACGCATATTATCCTCGTTCGTTCACTGAATATGGTGCAGTCCCATCAAGCTCGGCAGGCTAGTCAACAAATGCCGACAGCGGTTGTTGATTGATTAGAATGCGAATGGTGAGCGACGGAACCGCGATTCTATCTCAGGAAGTTATGAAGACCCGTGGAGGATTCGGGTGGAGTACCCAAAGATGACGAGCGGAGTTCAGTCCACACATTGGCTAATGCCCGATAAATTGGGAGTAGTGGATTACTCTCTCGTGTTCATGACAGAAATGGCTGGACCAAAAAGAAGTAAATGATAGAATATTTACCCCTAATGGTTTTTCTGTTAGAATGACGGAATATTTCAAGATGATAATGTCCCGGCTTGTTAGTGCATCCTTGTATTTGTGTTCAAGGTGTCACGAAGCATTGAATGTTTACTCTGGTTTACTCTACCACCGGATCATGACCGAACGAGTCCCGGGGTTACGAAACTGCAGGCGCTTTCAAAGTCAAGCGAACTAATAACGAATAAGCACAGAATTAACGAAAAGCAGTAATGTAAACGATAATCGCCGCAACAGCAATAATAACAGTACACTGGTTTATTCACTCTGGATCTACAAAATTGAGGGCATAAGTGAGGTCAACACAGTTTTCTTACAGGTCTGGATCCATAGGGGCTAATTCCTGGAAACCACTATCTTCATTTTTGTCTGGGAGTGTGCAATTCAGCTAGCAGCAGGTGTCTGACTCGGTCCTGGCATAAGGAGGATGTGATTTTGGTTCTCAGCTCGACGCAGTTCCAAATGCATGCCCCCGTCTTTCGTTATCAATAGTTTACGTGACGACTGGTAACCCCTCCTAGAGAACATGAACATCAGGCGCACCGGAAGCAGGGAAATTGTGAAAGGGTAACTAATTCCGTCTACATTCCAAAAATATGCGATATATGCATATCATAAATTGAATCGCCAGAGTGCTGTAAAGTTCCACTTACTCGACCATCAAATGTTCATTGTTTACCAGTAGTCTTCTTCGAGTAGGTGTCCAAATCACACTTGGGATCGATAACCTTTGAAGCAGGTTGACGTTTACTTTTAGTGCAAACAGTTTCAACTTGCCTGTTAATTGAATTAGCTCTGCAACCGAAATGTCGTCATCTGCCATAGAAAAAATATCAACACTTAAGAGATGCGTAAAGAACAGACAGTCAGAGAATGTT
>LOND01002492.1:11826-24257 GCA_014220965.1 Paragonimus kellicotti
ATTGTTCAGCATGATCTCCATTTCTTCGACAAAGGAGATAAGTAAGACGATGTCATCCGCACACTCCAGATCAGTCAACCGTGCGCCAGGAGGAAGCTTAACACTAAGTTCATTGGACTCCTCAAGCGCATCCTCCAGAATGTCGTCCACGACAAAATTGAACAGGAAAGGGGAAATCGGGCACTCCTGACAAACACCATTAGAAGTGATGAATGCCCGAGACAGCTGCCCATAAACCCTCACCCTGCTTGCAGAGTGAGCATACAGATTCACGTATTTCCCTGGTACTCCCTTGCGAAGAAGACAGTTCCAGAGAACGTTACGAGCAACTGAATCGAAAGCAGCCTTCAGGTCCAAAAAGACCAAGACCGTCGGCTGCCTATAAGAGTGCCGATGTTCCAAGATCCGTCGCAAGGTAAAAATGTGGTCAACGCACCCTCGACCGGATCGGAATCCTGCCTGTTCTTCACGTATCTGACTTTCTCTGGGTTTAGTGAGCCGACGTAAAATGAGGCCAGTGAGTAACTTGGACGCAACAGATACCAAACTGACTGCCTCTGTGGTTGTCACATAGACTTCGGGTCCTTTTTGAAAACGGGAATATGTTGATCTCGAACGGTAACTCTTCAGTCTCCCAAGTCGTCTGGAAAAGTCAAAGTCCCGATAACACACATTTGTCTTACGGTCGACTGGCTGACGGTGTCGTGCGTCGACTAGTAGGTCGAAATGCTCGAGAAAATCGATACCAATGATTGGCATTTGGACGTCTGCGACAGTGAAAAGCCATCGGAAAGTGCGGCGAAGGCTTAAGTTCAATGTACGTGAACGCTAGTCATAGACCGTTCGCTGCACGTAGGGTTGACTGAGTCTGCGTAAATCGTTCCTGAGGATCCGGGGAGGGGGGAGAGGACGCTGCCTACACCTTGCAAACAAACAACCGAGCTGCCAGTGAAAGTAAGACGTCATCAGCAAGACAGCTTCCTTACAGCTTTAACTATCCGCGTCATTAGGTGTGCACTCCGATCAAGCTTAAACAACGACACATTCACGCCACTGAGCTCGATTAGCCGCCATCTCACCTAATGTCTCAAGCCACCGACTCTGTGAGTCGCGAGGGCCCCAGCCCGGGAGACGAACCCGACCTACAGTGACCAACCCCTTCGTGAACGATTTCATTTGTCTACGCCAGGTCATCATCTGTCCACCTCGCACCTTGCGCCAGTCGGCCGCAGCGTCGGCAAAGAGTGCTCGGTGTGGCAAACGACTAGCTGACATCTTTAGTGCATGGCCATGCGCACTGTGATAACCGATCGCCATTGTCATTGTGTCGGGCACGGACACCGTATATACCACCCAGCCGCTTTTACTCTGAAAAGAGACGACCGAGTTGTGCGTTAATATCACCAGTAAATACAATGATATCCGAATGCCTAGTTTGTCCAGCATTGGGTGCACGTTGTAGATTGCCATGTTCCACTGGCGTAGGTCACCGCTGTAGACCTGCTGCTGTATTCTTCAGCAGAGCTGTGCCCGTCCCACTGTTACTATCGGCTTCAGACAGTGAGTTAAGTTCCTCACGTAGTGGGACAGACAATCTAACAACACAGCTGTTCAAATAGAATTCAGGCACCTACCGAGTGCCGGTTAAACTAAGGGTAAACACTGGATCTAGTAACCTTATTCGGCGACGGTATGCCTATTTGAACCCAGTAGGACTGCATGATACGATGTCCAGTTTGGCGACCGCTTAGGACATGCGCATTCGCGGGGAGATCTCTCATCTCCGCGGGCAAATCTTTAACTCTCACCTGTTTGCAGGTGATCCCAACCTGTCTCTCAACGGTGTGCGTGTCTCGTACGCAGACCCGACTCAGTGCACGCACAAATACACGCACAGCCGCATGCACGCACTCATCCGGTTGCAGTTCTTACACTCACCACCGAAAACAACGCACCAACCGGTCGACCCTCGAATGGGAACGAACCAATCCACCCTGAACTTCATTCGAATAGTCCAAAAAAAGAATCAAACAACGCAGTTAATTTGATTGCCTACTTATCGAAAAGTTCGTAAGTTTCACACTGGTTTTGTCTGTGCGACTTTCCGAGAATGACAAGTAATGATGGCATTAGCTTTAAGAGTATATTCAAGTACCTTCTTAAATGGGGCCTCATGCGTCAAAGCGAAGATTTGAAATCAAACTAAAATTTTGATCATTGCTAGGGATAGCCGCAGTTAGAGCTAGTGAACTTGTTTCGCCTTCATCTTTTCAATAACGTTCGGTCTTTCTAAGTTTACTGACAGAGTCGCGGATGTGTTGGTCTCAAATTTAAAATCCTATAATTAAGCCTACTCGACCACAACTTTCCTCAACAGTACTCATATCGATTTGTTCAAACTTTTCTTGAAAGAGCTGATCGTACGCAAAAAACGGACCTTAGAATCACCACTGGAGTCACTATTTTACTGTTCCAGTACTACTGCAATTGACGTAGTGTGAATCCATCGTTGTGGTAGACTGTGACGAAGACATCAGGATGTACCATAAGCGACGCACGCTTAACAAAGTGCATTGTCTGAAGATTGTGAAGCTTAGCAGTTGTTCCATCCAAAACATACTGTAATCACGCCATCCGCAATTTACAGTTAGAAGACCGGATACTTTCTCGAACCGTTTGCCGTACCACTGGTGGGCGTTTTGGTAACAGAAGTGCAGGGATTATGGTAAACCTAACCCGAATAACATGAAACCGTTATCAGAATCCCGATATCTCGAGCCGTTATTAAAATATGGATCGACGTGGGATTCAAATACATCCGCGCGCTGACGTGGTCACAAAGTCATCTATTTTCATAAATACTGTAACGTGTAATCGAAACCAACAAGTATGCACGAATTGAATTTAATTGTGTAACAGAGCGTGCTTGTTGACGCCGTTTTAGTTTTCGTTTGTGTAAGTCGTGTGCATGGCTTACTGGGCCTTTGGCTCATGCTTGTTTGTGTTGTTTCCTTTACAGGACTGTTGTTGGAACCCACACTTCGAAATAACGCTGTCTCCAAGTTGACTCAAAGTTGGTCCACAGGTGTAATGGACAGTCAGAGTAATGATGGCCGAATTGTATGTTACAATACCCACCACCTTCCCATATAAATTTGCAGAGCGTCTGGTGGCTAAATACATTGCCTATTCAGAGTCTGCTATGTCCGCGTTTTCATTGTTTCTCGTAGGGGCTTCTCATATGCGTTATGTGTTACGTATCCGTTAATCGCATATGTGTTCGATGAGACTCGGTTAAACCAAAATTCGATGCATAGACGTTTGTACCTCTTGTACTAAGGCGAGGAATTATCACAAAAGAACGAGAACGAGTGCCCCTGGAATATACTGCTTGCTTTAATGCAACTAACAAATTTTGAAATACAGGTACAATCATCTAGATATTCCAAGTGTTTGTAAGTGCACGTGAGCTGCTGGTCGTCCACTCCAAGGAAACAACACACGTTTGTAACGCCCAACCACCAACACCTGTGTTTTTTCTCCATAAGTACCGCTGCAGACCAACATAGTCAATCTTTTTCCAGATCATATACACCCAGAGCTTGAAGCGTGCTGTGCATACAGTATTCTCCGGTTTAGTCAACACCAAAGTCATATTCAAGCAATTGTCTGGATAACTGCAATCAAAAAGAATTCAGAACTGCAGGCACACCTGTTCTTACCACAAACTTAAAGGAATATATCTAAAGCACGGCAAAACATTCTGACTGTGTATGAACTTACGCCACATCTGCCCCTTCACGTTCTGAACCAACCAGTCGGTGTTCTGAATCCCTCAACTAGCGGCAGGTCGGCAAAGTCCATCGCCTTATAGCAAATAACATTCCATATAGTAGAGAAGTCAAAGTCCCGATAACACACAATTTGTCTTACGGTCGACTAGCCGACGGTGTCGTGCGTCGACTAGTAGGTCGAAGTGCTCGAGAAAATCGATGCCAATGATTGGCATTTGGACGTCTGCGACAGTGAAAAGCCATCGGAAAGTGCGGCGAAGGCCTAAGTTCAATGTACGTGAACGCTAGTCATAGACCGTTCGCTGCACGTAGGGTTGACTGAGTCTGCGTAAATCGTTCCTGAGGATCCGGGGAGGGGGGAGAGGACGCTGCCTACACCTTGCAAACAAACAACCGAGCTGTAAGTGAAAGTAAGGCGTCATCAGCAAGACAGCTTCCTTACGGCTTTCACTGCCCGCGTCATTAAGTGCACTCACTTCACAGACAACTCGGCCAAACAACGACAACATTCACGCCACTGAGCTCGATTAGCCGCCATCTCACCTAACGTCTCAAGCCACCGACTCTGTGAGTCGCGAGGGCCCCAGCCCGGGAGACGAACCCGACCTACAGTGACCAACCCCTTCGTGAACGATTTCATTTGTCTACGCCAGGTCATCATCTGTCCACCTCGCACCTTGCGCCAGTCGGCCGCAGCGTCGGCAAAGAGTGCTCGGTGTGGCAAACGACTAGCTGACATCTTTAGTGCATGGCCATGCGCACTGTGATAACCGATCGCCATTGTCATTGTGTCGGGCACGGACACCGTATATACCACCCAGCCGCTTTTACTCTGAAAAGAGACGACCGAGTTGTGCGTTAATATCACCAGTAAATACAATGATATCCGAATGCCTAGTTTGTCCAGCATTGGGTGCACGTTGTAGATTGCCATGTTCCACTGGCGTAGGTCACCGCTGTAGACCTGCTGCTGTATTCTTCAGCAGAGCTGTGCCCGTCCCACTGTTACTATCGGCTTCAGACAGTGAGTTAAGTTCCTCACGTAGTGGGACAGACAATCTAACAACACAGCTGTTCAAATAGAATTCAGGCACCTACCGAGTGCCGGTTAAACTAAGGGTAAACACTGGATCTAGTAACCTTATTCGGCGACGGTATGCCTATTTGAACCCAGTAGGACTGCATGATACGATGTCCAGTTTGGCGACCGCTTAGGACATGCGCATTCGCGGGGAGATCTCTCATCTCCGCGGGCAAATCTTTAACTCTCACCTGTTTGCAGGTGAACCCAACCTGTCTCTCAACGGTGTGCGTGTCTCGTACGCAGACCCGACTCAGTGCACGCACAAATACACGCACAGCCGCATGCACGCACTCATCCGGTTGCAGTTCTTACACTCACCACCGAAAACAACGCACCAACCGGTCGACCCTCGAATGGGAACGAACCAATCCACCCTGAACTTCATTCGAATAGTCCAAAAAAAGAATCAAACAACGCAGTTAATTTGATTGCCTACTTATCGAAAAGTTCGTAAGTTTCACACTGGTTTTGTCTGTGCGACTTTCCGAGAATGACAAGTAATGATGGCATTAGCTTTAAGAGTATATTCAAGTACCTTCTTAAATGGGGCCTCATGCGTCAAAGCGAAGATTTGAAATCAAACTAAAATTTTGATCATTGCTAGGGATAGCCGCAGTTAGAGCTAGTGAACTTGTTTCGCCTTCATCTTTTCAATAACGTTCGGTCTTTCTAAGTTTACTGACAGAGTCGCGGATGTGTTGGTCTCAAATTTAAAATCCTATAATTAAGCCTACTCGACCACAACTTTCCTCAACAGTACTCATATCGATTTGTTCAAACTTTTCTTGAAAGAGCTGATCGTACGCAAAAAACGGACCTTAGAATCACCACTGGAGTCACTATTTTACTGTTCCAGTACTACTGCAATTGACGTAGTGTGAATCCATCTTTGTGGTAGACTGTGACGAAGACATCAGGATGTACCATAAGCGACGCACGCTTAACAAAGTGCATTGTCTGAAGATTGTGAAGCTTAGCAGTTGTTCCATCCAAAACATACTGTAATCACGCCATCCGCAATTTACAGTTAGAAGACCGGATACTTTCTCGAACCGTTTGCCGTACCACTGGTGGGCGTTTTGGTAACAGAAGTGCAGGGATTATGGTAAACCTAACCCGAATAACATGAAACCGTTATCAGAATCCCGATATCTCGAGCCGTTATTAAAATATGGATCGACGTGGGATTCAAATACATCCGCGCGCTGACGTGGTCACAAAGTCATCTATTTTCATAAATACTGTAACGTGTAATCGAAACCAACAAGTATGCACGAATTGAATTTAATTGTGTGACAGAGCGTGTTGTTGACGCCGTTTTAGTTTTCGTTTGTGTAAGTCGTGTGCATGGCTTACTGGGCCTTTGGCTCATGCTTGTTTGTGTTGTTTCCTTTTACAGGACTTGTTGTTGGAACCCCTACTTCGGAAGAACGCTGTCTCCAAGTTGACTCAAAGTTTGTCCACAGGTGTAATGGACAGTCAGAGTAATGATGGCCGAATTGTATGTTACAATACCCACCACCTTCCCATATAAATTTGCAGAGCGTCTGGTGGCTAAATACATTGCCTATTCAGAGTCTGCTATGTCCGCGTTTTCATTGTTTCTCGTAGTTCAGGGCTAATCGGAAGGGGCTTCTCTATGCGTTATTCGTTCACAGTTGTTCGTATCCGTTAATCGCATATGTGTTCGATGAGACTCGGTTAAAACAAAACGTATGATTCAGACGTTTGGTACCTCTGTACTAAGGCGAGGAATTATCCACAAAGAACGAGAACGAGTGCCCCTGGAATATACTGCCTTGCTTTAATGCAACTAACAAATTTTGAAATACAGGTACAATCATCTAGATATTCCAAGTGTTTGTAAGTGCACGTGAGCTGCTGGTCGTCCACTCCAAGGAAACAACACACGTTTGTAACGCCCAACCACCAACACCTGTGTTTTTTCTCCATAAGTACCGCTGCAGACCAACATAGTCAATCTTTTTCCAGATCATATACACCCAGAGCTTGAAGCGTGCTGTGCATACAGTATTCTCCGGTTTAGTCAACACCAAAGTCATATTCAAGCAATTGTCTGGATAACTGCAATCAAAAAGAATTCAGAACTGCAGGCACACCTGTTCTTACCACAAACTTAAAGGAATATATCTAAAGCACGGCAAAACATTCTGACTGTGTATGAACTTACGCCACATCTGCCCCTTCACGTTCTGAACCAACCAGTCGGTGTTCTGAATCCCTCAACTAGCGGCAGGTCGGCAAAGTCCATCGCCTTATAGCAAATAACATTCCATATAGTAGAGAAACCGTCATGTTTTTGCGCGTTCAAGAGCGGTGTCGTTGACTTCACCAAACATATGTTCAGCCCCGAGACGGTAGCTCTTCAACGATTTTTACTATTCATTTGTTGCTTAGTTAGTCCTTACTCACAACTGTGTACAAGGCAATCTACCGAGACACTAATCAATTCGGTTGCAGTGTTCTGTGTAGCGCACGGTTCCGAAAGTCTCCCAAGAAAGTTCCTTTAGTCAGTGATTGATTATCATTTTCCAGTGATCAAAAATGTTAGCTCACATTAGCGAACAGCCTGAATTTGCAGTTCACTAGTCGAACACAGGTTAAGAAGCACGCATCATATACGATATCAAAGAAACAACCGATTAACGTGCACACGTGTGCTGGTGATGTCAACACCAAACCATAAGATTGAACAAAATTAGTTTATGCATGGCCGATAGCCATGGGTCGGCAATCAATTACCGCAATTTTTGCGGCATGGTGGCCTTATGCGCGTGTCAAATAAGTGGGAAGGTAGTAAATGTGCAACCTTTTAAGAAACTACATATTAGACCGGTGGGATGCAGATAGATATGATGAGATCAGTGCAAATGAGATATGGGAATCCTCTGAAAGATGCGAAGTTGGACGGACACGACATTAAAGGACATTGAGCGCACACGCATCAATAATCCGCATCCGTACGTACCTACCGATAGAGTATCACGTTCGTTACCAAATATCTGCTTCATAAATCCACCACTGTCTACTCGATGATTCAACAGAAACGACTGAACGTCGGCAGTAACAGTCGAATAGCTGAAGACGGATCACACCAACTATTATGAATGAACAAGTTTCGCAGTCGTAAAGCAACATGGACCTATACACGCACCCGCTAAACTTCCAAGAGACGCTTCTCTGATGCCAGAGATGTCCTTAAATTGGCGAATACCACCTTAGCTCTAAGTACACCAACTTCTGTTCCGTGCCCACTGACATTGATGAAATTTCCATAGCGCACGACATCGGTTAACAGCCTCTACATCTTCGATATTAAATCAACTTAATCACAGCGATCCTACAGAAATACTTTGCACGTTGAGACCACAGAACGCGTTTCAAATTAGCTGGCAGGGTGCGAGATAATCTCGAAGATTATACATGATTGAACGATGTCACATAACAATACACTTTGTCGCTGACATAGAGTGCATCAGTCAGTTTCTACTAGGTTGGAGACCTATACCAGCATTATGCGAGCGCAGTAGATAGCCCCACATCATCTGGTCAATTATAAAACTGAACGAAAACGGCGAAAGCAAACAGCCGTGATGTATGCCACTCATGAGTTACCGCATATCAGTTATTAGAATGTCCTGATCCAACAATCTCCTACGGTGTCGAAACGAATGGAAGAAGTAAGGGGTTTGCACGTCGAGGTCCTGGGGTGAACACAGGCATCGCATGACGGTGTTCGAGTTGGAAAATTGCGATCGACCCAGGACGTGAACACGTAGATGAAAACGAAAAATAAAAGAGGTGAGTTTGGGCGCATACATAAATGGCAAACTCACCTGGCGAACGTAGATACGTGCACGTGCAGCAAAACGCCATTTTTGGTATTTTCAAAAACGGTTTGCAACTTTTTTTGGGTTTTCAAGACCTTTTGCGATTTTCGGGGGTTTTTTTTTTTGACAGAGCTGAAATAAAACGAGACGAACGAATTCTAATCCTCTGTCCAGACGTTTAGGCCAGTGCACCCTACGACCCGAGTGAGCGCTGGCGTCGTTGACGAAGCTGTGTCCGCTGATGACGATGCGCTCGGACGAGGCAGTTCAGCGGAAGAATTGCACAAAATCGTTCCAGGTGCTGTCGATAGCGGAAGGTCCGCGAGGCGCAATGACGAACGCTGGCAAGAAGCGCGGAGATCATTCTCCGTACGTTGTGCGTCGGCCATAGCTGACAAGTCGATTATGTCGTGGCCAACAAGTGCCGATACGCGTGACAGAGCATCAGCCACAACGTTGTCACTGCCAGAGACGTGTCGTACGTCTGTCGAAAATTGCGAAATGAAATCCAAGTGGCGCACTTCGCGGGGTGAGTGGCGCTCGGAACGATTATGGAAGGCATATACCAACGGTTTGTGATCGGTGAAAATCACAAACTGGCGGCCTTCGAGGGCGTATCGAAAGTGACGAACGGCCGAGTAGATACCTAGTAACTCACGACCGAACGTGCTGTACCTAGTTTCAGTGGGTAATAAACGTCTGGAGAAGAATGAAGTGGTCTCCAGTTCCATCGACGAACTGTTGGAGTACGGCACCAACAGCTGTGTCGAATGCGTCTACGGCTATAACTGGTGGTGGCGTTTGCGTCGAAGTGGTGCAGCATCACTGCAGCGGCTAGCGCGTCTTTGGTGCGGTTGAAGGAGTCGACAGCTGCTTCTGACAACTCGACGTTGCCGTTAGAACGGCCACGGAGTAAGTCAGTCAGCGGTTGCATGAGTTGCGCGCAATGCGGGATGAAACGGCGGTAATAGTTAACCATGCCGTTAAAACGACGGACAGCGGCGAGCGTTGTAGGGCGGGGAAAATCGCGAATCGCTTGTACCCTATCGGTCAGCGGCCGAATGCCGTGCTGATCGACATGATGCCCCAAGAACTCAACTGCTGATTGGCCGAAAACGCATTTATCCGCATTGACAGTGACGTTATACGCTGCAAATCGTTCGAAGAGCAATCGCAGATGGTTCTGGTGCTCTTCTTCGGAGGAGCTTGCCACCAAAAGATCGTCGATATAGGGATGGACGAAGTCCAAACCTCTTGTGACATCGTTGATGAATCGCTGAAACGTTTGAGCGGCGTTCCGGAGACCAAACGGCATGCGCAGAAATTCGAACAAGCCGAATGGTGTAATCACCGCTGTTTTGGCGATATCGTCCGCGGCGACTGGGATCTGGTGATAAGCGCGAACCAGATCGAGCTTCGAGAACACACGGGTGCCTTTCAGGCTAGCCGTGATGTCCTGAATATGCGGAATGGGGTACCTATCCGGTACCGTGGCGTTGTTGAGCGCGCGATAATCTCCACATGGACGCCAGTCTCCTGACTTTTTCGGCACCATATGGAGGGGCGAGGCCCAGGGGCTATCCGACGGGCGAATGATGCCAAGCTCGAGCATGTGCTCGAACTCGGCGCGCGCTATCTTCAGTTTATCCGGTGTTAAACGACGGGCTTTAGCAAACACCGGCGGGCCAGTGGTGACGATGTGGTGCTGCGTTGCACCAGTTACTGGCGGCAGCGAAGGTCGGCTGTCTGAAGACGGTGGGGAATTGCTCGACAAGAGAGGCATAAGTGTTCGTGATGACCAGGTAGTACGCGGGGCTGATTGGAACCGCGTTGATCAAAGTCCCATCATCAATCCGTCCCATCATCAATCATCATCATCAGGCGCCATGAGACAATAAAGCCAAAAAGTACTGCTGGCTCGGTTTGCTCGCGTCACAACTCAACAGTGACGTAGGTAAGAAAAAAAAAATTTTAATCCTAACGCAAGACGCATACAATAGACTGGCTTGAAAATTATAATAGAAGTACTAATAGCCAAGACCAGATACTAGAAAATGCTGATGGATGCAGGTGCGGCCATTGAACTGGGCGACACACGCCATCTCGAGAATCACGCGAGTCTCACAACCAGCGGTTTATGCAGTGAAAATATGAGTGCCAAGGTATCCCCTCCAGGTAGTCGCGAAAAAATCTTATCCCACTTTACTCAGAGGAGCAGTCAGGGTTTCTCACTAATTTCGATGAACCTACGTTAGTCGCTTGACCATCCACGTGGTAATTCACTCAAACCTGTTGGGTAGTAAGTCTCAGTATATTAATGCCCGTACGGTTAAAACGCTCTAAGCTAAGGCATTAGCCCGAGTACGTTTTGACCTATATAAACCCGTATGCTAGGCTGTGGCAAAGGTGACATTAGTTGACCGTATCGATTCGTTCTGTCGTTACCACTCGAAAAAGGGTTCCTTGGAATTATCGCTGTCGCGAAACTTGTCCGTCATTGTTTACGCGAGCAGTCCCCAGAATATAAGGCGAGAGGAAAACGAACAACACGCGCACGGAGGTAGGATAAAGGAGAGGTAAGGTATGTGGAGCTGATTTCCCTGCGTAATACAATTCGCGGCCACGCTCCGGTGCTCTGGCGCGTATGCCGGAATTCGTTTCGGTTCAAAGACGCAGCGATCGATAGAGAAAATCTCACATACAACCACGATCGATCAATCAACTACTCGCCATTACACAGCCTGCGATGGTTAGGTCACGTACTCCGCATGCCAGCTGAGCGTTTACCGTACCGGGCATTATATACTGAGACCACCAACAGTTGGGTGAAACCACGTGGTGGTCAAGCGACAACGTGGTCACGAAATATGAGAACCCTGACTGCTCCACTGAGTAAAGTGGGTAGGTGTCGCCTGCCTGGATGGGGTCCTCGTGATCACTCAAACCGCTGGTTGGAGACGCTATCCGAGATGGCGGTGTCGCAGTCAATGGCGTACCTGCATCCATACCATTTCTAGTTCTTTTGCTTAGACTTCTATTAATTTTCAACCTTCTTAGTAGCGTTTTCTTAGGATATTCCACGTCACTGTTGAGGTGAGCGGCAACCCGAGCCACAGTACTTTTTGGTTAGTCTCATGGCTGCTATGATGATGATGATGATGATTGATAGATGATGGGACTTTGATCAACGCGGTTCCAATCAGCCCCGCGTACTACCTGGTCATCACGAACACTCATGCCTCTCTTGTCGAGCAATTCCCCACCGTCTTCAGACAGCCGACCTCGCTGCCGCCAGTAACTGGTGCAACGCAGCACCACATCGTCACCACTGGCCCGCCGGTGTTTGCTAAAGCCCGTCGTTTAACAACCGGATAAACTGAAGATAGCTCGCGCCAAGTTCGACCAAATGCTCGAGCTTGGCATCCTTCGCCCGTCGTTTAGTCCCTGGGCCTCGCCCCTCCATATGGTGCCGAAAAAGTCAGGAGACTGCCGTCCATGTGAAGATTATCGCTCGCTCAGCAACTTCACGGTGCCGAATAGGTACTCCATTCCGTATATTCAGGACATCACGGCTAGCCTGAAAGGCACCTGTGTGTTCTGGAAGCTCGATCTGGTTCGCGTTTGTAACCAGATCCCAGTCGCCGCGTTGATCAAAGTCCCATCATCATCATCATCATCATCATAGCAGCCATGAGACTAACC
>LOND01002492.1:25410-48173 GCA_014220965.1 Paragonimus kellicotti
ATTTCCCTAAAGCTCATGGGTCACGTATATCAAACGATAGTGAGGACTGTATTACTTTACAACAGCGGAACGTGGCCGCCCAGGGTAGAGGACATGAACCGTCCTCAGGTATTTGACCACCGATGTCTGCGTTCAATCGCTCGTATCGGGTGGCACCAGCGAGTAAGCAACGAGGAGGTTAGGAAGCGGGTGTTTGGCACTGATTGTCAAACGAGTTCTTTTGTTCAGTCGCTACATTTACACAGACTTGAGATGGTTGGTCATGTACTGAGGATGCCAGATAGTCGCTTGCCACACCGAGCACTCTTTGACGACGCTGCAGCCGACTGGCGCAAGGTGCGAGGTGGACGGATAATGATCTAGAGTAGACAAATAAAATCGTTCACGAAGGGGTTGGTCATTGTAGATCGGGTTCATCTCGCGGGCTTTGACCCTCGCGACTCACAGAGTCGGTGGCTTGAGACATTAGGTGAGATGGCGGCTAATCGAGCTCAGTGGCGTGAATGTTGTCGTTGTTTGGCCGAGTTGTCTGTGAAGTGAGTGCACTTAATGACGCGGGACAGTGAAGCTGTCTTGCTGATGACGCCTTACTTTCACTTACAGCTCGGTTGTTTGTTTGCAAGGTGTAGGCGCCTTGATGTTGTATGTTTTGAATATAGACGTAGCTATTTTTAGTAGTTAGGTCCACTTCCCCTCCCCTCCTCTGTTTTCTTCTTTCCTTCCTATATAAGTTTTTTTCCTTTGTTCTTCGTGGTTGTGTGGCAGTCAAGCATCAGTGTGAACCACTGATGTATTGCTGTCTATGATGATGATGATGATAATGTGAGATGCGTGTCAGGCGTTTATGCAGTGACCACTGCTGACGGAAACCACAAATTACGGCGATTGTTCCGAACTATGGGACACTATTCTTGGTCTATGCTGCAGCAGGTTAGAAATGAGCTGGAGCAACCAATCTCAATCTGAAGTCACGCAAGAAATTACCTTGTCCGAATGTGGTAAAACAGTGGTGACCGAATTGGATCAATCCTGATGTTACATGTTGTTCAAGATAACGGTGGATCAACCCACAAGTGGAATGTAATTTGGATAAACAAATACTTTTGCGGGCAACAAGTTACAAGTGAAGAAAATCATGTTCAATGACTTTAGCAAGACCGTTAAAGGGGGCATCTTTCTGTCGGACAGGATGTATTGCCATACAATCGGTTCCCATAAGTTAATATTCTTGGCATACAGATAGGTACATCTTTGAAATACAATCTGAAAAACCCGAACCAAGCAAGCTGTTTTCCCATCTGTAACTGAGGGCATTAGCAGTTGGGAGGCGGCAATATGCGATACATTCTCGCTACATCCCCAATCGCATTTCGACATGCGCAAAAATGGTCTCAGCAACATAAATATTTTCAAACGTGGGTTGCATAGACATTATCGGTAAGTTGGATAACAGACTCATTGAGATTGTCCTTTAAATTGTATCTACCAACTATTCAGCCGCTTCAGGACAGTGTAGCCCAGTCCCAATAACGCTGTTCAGTTTCGATGTGCAGTGAGCAACCCGGGGGAACCAAACTTTTCGAACAGCCGGAACGAAGAATCAGCCGGATTCGGCGTAGGTTGATAATGGCATAGATAGCCCGAGGTTAGCAAAAGTACCGGAAGACATTCAGCCTTCCACGCAATCAGGATGAATGATGGAGCTTATGGTTGTTTGTAGAGAATATTGGGTATATGTATGACAGCAAACGATTCACAATATTTGATTACGCTGGAGTTACATATGCCACTGGACAGACCCCATATAAGTCGTGATAGATTTCAGCTTTCTGCTCGCACCGATGATCAGTGTTCCATAGAGCAACACACCTGCGGTACAGATTGCATTTGCTTGGCTGATTAGTGGTCAATTCATACACTACGGTTTTCCCTACATAATGGAGTGAGTCATTCGCCCGTATTTTATGTCCAAAATGACTTGCCCACTATCCCGATCACAAAATGAACCATTCAATTACGCTTGAAAACATTCCGATGTTTCGAAGGTATCTGTTCACTGAAATAAGCCCTGAAAATGCATACAACCGGCACACCAAGTTCCTTATCGTATTTTGCCTACCTCGGATTTTGGAACAGCATGTAACAACGTATCCAACAATCGTCCCACTTTATCACAACTGTACAACGGATTCCTCTCCAAACGGCTTGCATGTACGCACTTTGCAACATGGAATGCAGTCAAAAAGGGCTCATGGGATTTCGGACGAGAGCTTGCCCTAACCGAATTAGGTTGCTGTACGAGGTCTGCACGCCGCTCATGAGTTGTGTAGCAAAAATTGCACGTCACATAGGCCTTTCTAAGTTTTCTGGTCTTGCTATCGAACAGCGTCGTTTTATTTCAACAGTTTTTCCGACAAAGGATCACCTAGAATGTCAACTAACCACACCATCTCTGGTATACGCAACTACGCGAACTGACTCAGGCCAGTTGAATTGATCCTCGAAGCGCCCAAGCCACGAGCCAGATGGTCGCGGCAAGCTTTAAGAGCGTAGGTCGTCTTTTTCACATGCTCTCATTAACACACTGCGGATGGCCAGTGCAACACACCTAGGGACAAGAGCACCCGGCTATTCCCTGGTAAAAAATATCCTCTTTATCTCTTTGTTTTGCTCGGAGAAGCAGGTCTCATGGTCATTATGTAAAAAACTCATGTTTTCAAGACAGTCTTTGTCGTATTCGGAGTCAGGCGGGATCAGTTGACGATTGTCCGAAAATTCTGCTGAATTACCAGAAATCCACTTCTGTCGAATTTGCGATGCTTTTTTGTAACGGACCACATCAAAAGAAGTTCGCACAGCTGCCGAGGTTTTGCCCAGTGCCCATTTGAGTCACTTCATCGTTGTGACACGAGTAATTTAACTGGCAGTGCTGTTTGATAGACGCCTCGTGTACCCTTAGAGTTCAATTTCCGCTGAGTACTTAATGTCTGGAAACAGATGACTTTTGGACAAACGATAAAACAAGGTGAGTACGAACAACGGTATGACCTCAGCCAGGGTGGTTACTTATGATTGAAGGAAAGGGGTGTAAAGGAGTGATGCCACCAAGAGCTGATGATGATATGATCCATTTGTGTTCATGATTGAGTTGCATATAATGGTCTCCAAGTGACGCATTGCCGCCGTTTGCGCTGAAATATGCAACTTGACACAGTCAGCGGAATGCGCACAGTTGCAACGGCCTACCGCCACTATCGGTGCGTCGCACATGAAAACCGAACATATCACCCAGCCACTGCGTCTCGGGAATAAGATGACCAAGTTGTGCGTTTATACCACCGGAAAGCACAACGATGTCCCTGTGCTTAGTTTATCTCAGACCAAATAGAGTACCATAAGAGGCGAGCTTAACAGCATCGGAACTGTTGTCCGTTGCAGCATATGCGGATATGACGAACAGTCTTTCCGGTCTGTGTCAATGGACTTGATTGAACTGCTAGGTCCAACGGCACATGAAATGTCATTCACTGGGACCCAGTAAAGCAGCATCTGTTTTGCCTTATAGCACAACACAATCCCCACTCCGGCTAGACCGCAAGATTCGGCTTCATCGTCACGAGAAACCCCAAGAAATAACTTCTGACCCACAGCGTCACCCAGGGTCGAATTCAAGTGAAGAGCAATGCCAAAACAAGTTCTCTTAAGAGCAGCCTGATGACCTGTTGGTCGAAGAGTACGGATGTTAAAAGCATCAAGGTTTATTAGTTGACTTGACTTGAACAGGGGAATTGGAAGCAGAGGAAGAACGTGGAAAATAAGTGGACCGGTTTACCAGCGTAACGGTGCTTTATGTCGTAGAAGCAGGTGGACTTGAAGGACGCCATTCTGAATCTCTGACTCAAATATCTGACGCGTGAGACCACGGGTGATGAAGTTTTTTTACAACTCGAAGCCAATGGCCCAACATTCTGATTAACTTGATATTGGAAGGTTTGCCTAGTACGAGCGTGCAGCGAGTAAGACAACACGATCTGATTCTAATCAGTGCAGCACGCATTCTAGGCTACAGCAGGATTTTGGAGGATACCAACAGTTTTTCGGCCATATTGGATAACACACCGGAGGATACGCCCAACCACTAAGCGCTTAGTGTCCACTTGTTCAAGAGTATCTCTTCTAACCAACTCCTTTCGTAGTCGGAAGACGGCAGTGCAGCAACCAAATAGTTCTGTCGTATGCCCATAGGATCGTGCCTCACTACCTAAGCACTCCTACGCGGTCAGTAGTACGACATACAATCCTATAAGTGTAACTGTTTCTCATCTGATTGTACCCCCTTGGTCTGTCTTATATAACTGTATCTGGATTGACCAAATTCCTGATCAGTGAAGTCCTACGGAGCGATGCACTACACAAACCTGATCGTCACAACAAAGTAGCAGGATACGTCAGAACAAAGATATTCTCGCCGACCATATTGACAGCACACGCGACAATGCAGTTTTGGAAGGTTCTCTGTATACCAAAAATATGACCGGTCCCAGCTCCCCTAGGATCTGTGGACGTATTCTGTAGATCCTTTGTGTGAATTGGCCCCAAGAGAAAAAAATCCGGAGTAACATCTGGCAACCGTAGAAGACTTCCGTGTATTGGATTCGTGAGCGCCTTTTTGGGGACCGCTGTTACACCTCACAGAACACTAGTAACCTGCTGATGTGAACAGTCGACTACTTCCCTGCACGCCATGATATAATCTATTGTAACAAACTTTTCTGTCATCGAACGGATTTGTAGATAACTGCTCGCGTACCTCTCGTTACGCATCAAACTGACAGTCTCTTCCGCGCCTTTACCGCAGGTCGCATATACAAAAACCAGTTCAATAAGCCGTTCACTCATCAGGTTACCGACGCATTGTCTTCCTACTCAGCATCACGTTCCGTCCAGACCGAGTAGTGCGGTAAGACTGGAAATATCATGACGCGCTTCAGTTTCTATGAGAAAATTGATAGTTCTCAAACTGTACATCTGCTTCGTCCATGAATGCAGTTTGGTGAAAAAGGCATCGTGATAGTACACTTCGTCATGGAAACATTGTATTTTTGTCTTCTCCGTATGTCCTCAGTTGGATGCTGGTTTCCAGCCCTGGACTGCCTTTCGAAGTTTATCGACAGCCAGCAAACAAGGGTCGTTAACCCCAGTGGACAAAATGCTGGGACGATTGAGCCGGGCGACTTAACTTACAATGCGCCTACATTCGCCCGCTAGTGAGCACGACTGCATTCGGAATGGTATTTCGGGATCATTAGCTACATCAATTTCTTTTCTGAGTAAGCTGGAATTCCCGTGAAATGGTCTGGACTCCGAACTTTGTTTCCAGATGCCCCATTTTTGGATGATCGGTACATATATATGCAAACTATATACCTCCAGACAGCAATGGTAACTGGCAGGTATTTCACCTTATAGGCCTCCGAAGACGGAGAGTTAGATGTTTCTAGCGTAGATTTGCACATGTTGATAAGTTACAAAAAGACGTCCATGAAACTTGAGGACATTCCGACGATACACATTCGAGGCTGGGGTGACCATTGCAATTGTGAATGACTTCGAACTGACGCCTCGGTTCAAAATGTTATGTCGAGCTTCTAGTTTGCAAGAAACAAACAAACTCTATCCAGAAACGTAAGAACCAGTCGAGATTCTCCTAACATAATTTACAACATCGAATTTGCTGTCGTCCCAATTTAAGATGTCACGATATCATGCGTGTCTCTGCAATTTTCCCTGACTCCATCACTTTAACAAGACTTATAAGCACCGATATGTCAGTCTCCAGATTCATCCATACCAAGTAGTCCACACTAGCGCAATGCGAATGAAGTTGTGGCAGATACACAGCATCTAAGTCCCAACAATGTACAACAGCCTACACTCAAACGCACTTTAATAGGGTCAGTTGAAAACAAGCGCACACCGGAACGAGAGATGTCCGCAGAAAGAACATGTATCCCATTTTCGCCAATACAGTCGCTCCTTAGGAGCATACAGTAAAAGTTCGCCTATTAATGTGAGGATTCTTAAAGCCTCAGGAATTCGGTGCAATTTATCCCTTAACTCTCTTTCTCTCTCTCTCTCTCTCTGTCCCACAGTGTTAGTGCGGATCCCCAAGTTTAGATGATTCTGGTGCAATACCAGAGAAACCTTTTGGATCATCCTAAACTGACAGTCAAAGAAAAATATCGACACACAAACGACGTTGAGGACTCTTAAGGTGGACAAGGTGCATTCAGCTCAGCAGTCTCCTTTATCCAGACTACAGTTTAGTGAACGCGAGGATTTGAGGGTTCCTTCAGTTGACATTAGGTCTGATGCTGATAGGGTGATACAGTTGTACCGAGCTCACTTGAGGCAATAAACGCCGAACGCACATAACTTTACACTTATAAAGGTTAAAAATTCATTATCTGATGTTAGTGTCTAAATCAGATCTATGAAAGGAGAGGGCGAGAAGTCTGTGCTCGGGAAGGCGATTAAAAAATCTGGGATCATTAGTATACACTATCGGGCAAAACATGGGCAGTGATTTGCAACACTCAACCTGTAGAGATCCAAGTACATGTTACGTAAACCGCATTGCTCTTGCTCAGATTTGCTGCACTTTTGCGGACGTGCACTGGCTGGGTAAACACTCAGTTCGAGTGGATAAAACGGTATGGTGCTGCTATGAGTGCCCCTCTGAATAATATCATTCACGTGATCTTTGGTGAATATTGATCAGCATTTCCCACTGATTCCTACATGCGGCCTTTATTCAATCACTTGAACTAACACAATATCATCGCAATCAGCATAATAATGGACAGGCACCAAAACGATCAACTGTAATGTGAAACGCAAACGTGTAAATTAAATCCAATTCAGGAAATCAAACTGATGGCACGAGTATTCCTATAAAATGGTGGTTCAGGTCATGTACGAACAATCGCTTCACGCAACCCTAGCCGATGCTAAACGCGCGCCCCAGTGGCCACTTGGGTTGCCTGTTAGATTGGTTAGGAGGCCTAAGACAGAAGTCACAATTATTGTTTAACTGATGGTTCCTTCCCTTGGGCTAAACTTTCAGGCTTAACGCCCGTGTCCGTGAAGTACACTATCCGTATGGAGGAAGCATAATCATAAGCAACAAGGCGAGTCACAACACACCGCTCACCATGCCTAGATAACTTGCTCAAACTAGGACAACAGTCCACTTATTAACCATATGTCGAAAACAAGACCCTTCACCAACCACATTACCCGCCGTTGTGAGATCTACTCGAGTCTAGTAAACATCACTACTTCCGAGATTGCACACTGAATCTATAATATCAAACGAGGCGACTGACTTGTAAGCAACATTTACTTGGAGTTCAGATGTGTACAAGATGAAAACCCTACCAGGGCTTGTCAAGGAGGTAGTGATGAGTTGAAGTGCACGCTTGAAGCAAACAGCCAAAGAATCAGTAGAAATCTTTAGATAGATTGAATATCAGAATCCCCCCGTAAATATGAACCATGTTCCGCCTTCCACAAATGTTTTTTTGTGTGAATAACAAACTGCATACGCTACATACTTCACAGGCTGTTGTTCGTCCTGTTTTACTATACAACTATCTTTTCGTTCTCCTTTGGAAGTTCCCATTCGCACCCCTTCAACAACTGACTACTCTCCCGATTCATTTTGTTGAAACCATTATGTACTACGTTTATCTTTCCATCTGAAACAATCAACAGGGATACAAGTTTTCTTAAGTATTTTCAGCGTCCCCAACATGTAACTTTCCAATGAATCATTCGGTAGGTGCATTTAGTGTAGCATAATATAGCTAGGTTACAGGTTAAAGTAGTTACACACACATCGTTGACACCTTTGTAACAAGTCACGGTAAAACAGACAGCAAACACTTTGGTTGACTTTCGTACATGCAACAACGCACGTGTGACTGTTGGCTTAGAGATGTACAAAAACCACTAGAGTTTGTTCAAGTGAATGCCAAAGGAACAACAAACTAATTTTCATCCAAGCCGGCGTCAGGGTAAACTGGAATTTCTAGACTAAGCCATTTGCAAACGCAAGTGTGTCCGTTGAAGTGAGACCTCACAACCTAAGCCACCAGGTTTGATCCCGAATCCGATTGTAGTCCGGCATGGTTTCGATAGGTCCTGCAAAGAAGATAGCCATTGTATAGTACGCACATATAGAATTACGGAATTAACGGAATGAAACAACCGACCAGGTTAGATTGAACTACATACGACTGCTCTCCAACTCAAATGTCAGAGAAAGGGTCAGGTAATAAAACAACTACGCAGTTCGCTAATTCACGGAAGCTCACGTAATTAGTGGGACGTCACGGATAGTTGAAACATAGATCAGAAAGTCCTGTGATTGGCACATCTCCAATGAACGCCAGAGAGGCACCCTGAAGTGGTGCGAATTAAACTCAGGTGCCCGAGGTTGTTTCTAATTCATATGCCGCGCACACAAGTAGTCAGGCACAATTAGATGCAGCGACACAAACGCATAGGAACAATAAAACGAGATAAAAACGATGCCAAACCGCTTCAGTCGCAGCAGGAGTTTCATCAATGCGTGTTAATAAAAAAAACACCTATTACTTGTTCGCACAAGTGGTTGTACTATTGAGACTAAGCACGTCATCTACGCGCGAATCAGTCATTACGTCAATTTATATTCACAATGTTCTTGAGTCTTATCTCACATGAAAATATTATCAGAATAATCTGCAGCATGTCTCAGAAACGCTGTAAGTGTGCATAATCACACTCTCATTTACAATAAATAACACATACCGCCAACCACAAAAGCAACAAACAACTTCTACCGCGCCCTCAGCTGCCGAAATGAAGATCAATGAACAATTATCCGTGGACACAGAATCCGTGACAACGTGTACGGTTAAACAAAATCAGTAACAGTAACGACAGAACGGGGTAGGTATGTCAATACGAATGTCAGATACTGGTTGCACTGAAGTCTTGAGTTCCAGACCAAATTATCACAAAAAGCATGATCCCGTTAGTAAATCATCGGGCAACTGCAAAGGTGTCCGTAGTGTTTGCATCATGTCTTCCGTAGAACGTGAAGCAAACGTGATGCCCAACAAGCATTCGGAATTCTTACTGAGAAAAGACAGTTTGAAACGCACGTTCAAAACGCAACGAACAAAAGCAAACACATGGGGTGATCACAAAACCTGATGAACTGACTTACCAAGAGATGTCACAGCGGGACAATGATCGTAGAAATATTTCATACAGGTATCTCGTATATGTTCAGTATTCAACAACTGAGGTGAGAAAAAAAACGCAATGTTTCAAAGTAAAAACGCTTTAGCGAACAGTTTGAACAGGAACCTACAAACAGACCATCCAGCTTGGCTGCGAGTTTCACAACAATCGCCTAACCATGAAAACATGTACATGGTTTCACAAGTTAACAGAACAAACACGGGAGTTATCAGCTCGCAGCAGAACTTGCAGATGACAACTGAAGTTGTCATCGACGGCAACACTGCACAAACCAGTCAAGTAAATAAAAACAACGAGGAATGGTAGATTCACAAAAATATAACTATCTTGTATGTGAGGTAATGTGTGTTGTAACGCATCAAGATGTTTTCAACTAGTGGTGCAATACTGTGCGCAGCCTCCAACATGGGAGACAACGATGGTCAAATACAGCAAGCTTGTTGATATCTTCCTTGCGAACAGGCCACGTCTCCGAACCATAGAGCAAAACAGAACGCACACAAGCATTATATACTCTTCCTTTCAGCGACAATCGAACGTCTTTTCGACGCCACAGATGACGCAGGTTGGCAAAGGCAACTCGTGCCTTTGCTATCCTCGTTGATATCTCATCAGCAATATTACAAGCTGACGAGATAATGCTACCCAAGTAGGTGAAACTGTCCACAGTCTCAAGTGGATTACCTGATGATGAAATCCAAAACCAGATCAGAGGTCTGCTACCCAAATGACGGTCGTCGGGACTAAAAGGTTGCATACTGATTTTCATCTACTACATTACAACAAATGAAAAATAGCTATAGCCTAAGAAAGAGGAGAAGAATGACATTTCACTAAGAAAACCGCTATTTAAACGCAGGCGATCAACATAATTAGCGAAATGAACAACCAATTCGTAAGTGAGCAAGAGTGCAGCTTTAATTGTAATACCCGTGAACACAAACCACAGCTGAAAATGTAAATATCTGTGTTCAACAAGTTGCAACTTCAACTGTCCTGATTCGTTAATTGTACTTACTTCATAGGTCACCTGAGCACACAATGATTAAACTTACACCACCGAGCCCGATTGGTGTCCCGTCCCCAAACACTTCCAATCAGAAACTGTGTGGGTCACGATGTCCGCATTTCGGATAACAAACACACTCTACAGTTCACGACTTATTAGATAATGTTTTTACTCTACTTTACGAAGGCCGATTGACTACCACGTGTCTTCGATAGGCTAACTCTATTAACTAATGGTCTAATACTAGCAACTTATGTCTTCAGGGTTTGGGTAAATTTACTCAGCCGATGAGGCCAATTGTGAAAAATCTGGGCGCCAACAGAATTCTAACCAGCAACAAAGCAGTACGCCGAAAGGCAGCAAACGCTCCACTAGCAGAGCTACTGCGCCATATTCGGAGCTTGGAAACACCGCACTTGAGCTCAGTCACACACCTGTTCATGTGTCTCATACGGAATCCAATAAACGATGCAGAAGGTCGATGGCCCTGGCAAGATTACTCATGGTGGAATTCACTAACGCCACTGATCAGCACAACTGTAGTAACAGTAAGTAGTTTGGAAGAGATTATCACTAAAAGACCCAAGGGGACCATATGATACAGTGGGACGGGTGGACAACTAAGTCCAAGAATGAAAATACCGACTTCTCGGCATGTCTTCGTAGCTCAGCCAGCAGATCGCTTGCGGAGTATGGGCACGCTGTTTCTGTCGCTGACTAGAATCTAGCCGAAGCCCAGATTTTTCACAGTGGGGTCTAATCTAAATTAAAAAATCGAGAAAAACTACTTATTGGTTGTTTGACTGACACTACTGAAAACGAGCCCCACAAGCTCACGGTTGGCCATCTCTTAATGCTATCAGATGGGTGAAACTGAACGCTCGACATTTTTGATTCATAATGATCACCTTTAGAAGCTCTATCTGCGGTTTTATGAAGGTGATTTTTGGATTTTCGTCTTTTGATGGTAACGAACCACAGGGTTACGGGTTCGAGCCCTAGGTAACGCTACTGCTCCCGTCAAGGTTCGCACAGCCCCGTACCATTTAGTCTATAAATGACCTACGATATCATGCGACAGCAAACACTTTGTGATGTAAAAACCATAGGCGTTTCTACCTGGCGCAAAGTATACTTACATTTGAAGAGACCCTCCTGGTCTTGGAAGAAAGAACACACACACTAATAAATACATAGCCTTCTGACAGGATGAACACACTGCCAATCAACAGGACTTCATTGTTTAATCTAGGATTAACGTTACTGTCATACCGTTTGAACAATACTTTGCACTTCAAAGCAACAAGTCACACTCAAAAGTGCCGGGCAGGGCATGAAACATCATTTAACACTTGCGCATTCTGGAAAAGTCCGAACGCCCAACTTAGGTATGATATCTACTCATCAAGTGGGATGTCAATGTTCAGAAATTGTGACAGTCCTCATCCATTCCGTCTATGAAGAAAGTAGACAAGAAGTAAAAAGGTGGGCGTCCATGGTGAGCACGACATTTTGTGTATGGTTATGTTTCACGCATGGCTTAACTTGCATTGGAGTGGATCACTGACCGTACGTTCGCATACTTGGTCAATATACAACCGAGTCCAAACGACCCGGAAACAGCGAATCTATCCAGTGAAACCAAACGCAACCTTGTAGCTGCAAAATGAAACGATTGTTGGTTAACTATACTAGGGGTGCTGCCTGTAAGCCTGATGATAAGTAGTTAGACACACATTCTAGCTTGTCTACGTTTCTTTAATGTCCGCTTTTGGAGCTGTGGCGCACAGAAGAATATAGTGGATGTGGACATTCCAGTCAAGCTACCTCTCTTGCGATTTTCAGATGAGCTGTTAACATTTCCAGATAGGTGAACCACAACGGGCATGAGGTAGATAAAAAAACCATTGTCAGTAATCCAAGGTGATTGGAATAGATGGCGACGAAACCTCCATTAGTATGTCATTATTTTTGCTGAACAGTGAAGGTATAGAATCGTTCGAGTTGGCAACTTATAAACATCTGAAGGTAGTGATGCAAACGCTGTAGGGTATGAGTGATGATCGAAGTCGTAATGCCGTAATCACGAGCACAAAAATCAACCAAAAGAGAGTGTAAGCGCACGCATGACATACTGTCTGTGCTGAGTCATTCAGCTCATTTAAATCAAGAGGTATACATGATCTTAACTTTGAGCTGCCCACGGATATTACGGCTACAGTGATGCTGACAGTAATCCGTAAGATGATAGATAAATACAATACAAGATATAATCTGCAAAAAACAAGCAAACAAAATAACAGGAATTTTTTAAGCATCAACAACCTCACGAATACAACATCGTTAATGAAATGGAGCCACTGCCATGACCAGAAAGGTTTCTGAACAGCGACGCGGATGATTGCACAGTTCAAAGCGGACAGACTGCCTTCAAATGGGGCATAGGTCATTGGTAGCAATAGTGCAATGTCTAAATACACGCCGATGGGCCGTTGCGTTGCTTACACAATCAACACCTTTGCTACAGGCTAAATGACTGGACACAAAGGTTGCAGAGTATCCATGCCTCTTACGCATTTTCAGTGCGACTGGGCCAGGTGTACTATCCGTAGAGCAAAATTAAACATTTACGCATTGTCAACCTTCCATTTAATCTGCAATTGGTCGTCTTTGCGAAGCCACCCACAGTTGACGTACGTACCGTTGTTCTCGTCAACATTGTCAGTATGCTAAGCTAAGCCAATAACATGTCACCACCTCAGTGGGCGAAGCGTTCAAAGATCAATCAGACAAGACTAACTGGTGTAAACAGCGGTCGGAGAGTAGTAGTAAATGTGATTCTTCTTTCTTGATGAGTTAACACCAACCGCACAGCAAGACGGACCGCATACAGGCATTGTGAACTCAGCCCGTTAGAGAAAAACGAAAATCTTTACATCCCATGGTCTACACTGTGAATGTGCAAAACTAAATTCACGAACGAATTTAACATTGAAAATGGTCTCCGTGATCAGCATATTGTTATAGGACGACAGTGTAGCCATCACCCCGAAGTCCAACTTCAGATCACCAAGACCAGAAGTACAAAAAGAGATGAAAAGGTTTGAATATATGCACCACAAGATATTCGTCGTCATGTGAAATATCTGGTGATCAGTAGTTGGGTGACATCACCGCTGAACTATCGCCAACCCAAATGAGTCACAAAACCATGAAAAGATTATCCTCTTAATCGAGTAAACTTACGTCGATCCGTTCCAACATTTCGGTCAGTGGAATACGTCGACCGTAAACCAGCATGTGCCGTCCGATTTCTTCACACACTGGAGTTGTGCCATCCAGTTGCAACAAGAGATGTGTTTTCAGCTGATTTTTCGCTCGTTCGACTTCATGAGGCGTAATCTGCGTGCACATGCGTACGAATTCTTTCATAAAAGCGTTTACGCCATCCGCAAGGCCTAACTTCTCCGCAGTTAAATATACGCCCCTAAAAATGAAAATGAGGCGAGTAATCCTAATTATCATCACGAGACTAAATAATTACAAAACGACATAATATGAGTCAAACGTGATTATAAATTTACCATCAACAGCATGCCAATGATTGGCACTGATGTTGAGTTGGCATGCAACCGAGATAAGAACAAACCTGTTTAAGAATATCATAAAAAGGAACGGGACTTCTTTACTGAAACCCCACTTAAACACAAACACTTAAAATCAGATGTGCATAGTTTCCAAAAACAACCGAGTTGCGAGTGAGAGTAAAACGGTATTGGCAGGATAGCTTACTTGCGGCTTTTACTGTCCACCTACAGTGAATATCACAGCTGTATAGATAAGTTAGTCAGGCGAGAACATTAACTCTGCTGAACCCGGTTAGCACCTGCATGAATTACTGATTCGGTCAGAAGGGCAGTGGGTCACCAATCCATTCCGAGAGACGAACACAACCCACCGCCTGGATGCCCTTACCTCCCTCATTCATTGGTCACTTCGTACTTTATGTCAGTGAGATAGAGGTTCAGCAAGGAGAATATGGTATGACAAACGATTGATGTATCGTTAAAACAAGGCCTACCCACTCAAGTGCATACAAACAGGACTAAGGTGAACGAAACCAGTCGATCCACACAGTCCAAAATCAGTCTACCATCTTCTGATCGCTTTCCCAGTGATGTTATCCGATGCGTAACACTGAACGGAAAAACTGATGGTCAAAGGCTTACACTTGCCTTATATTCTCAACCTTTAGTGGAAATGTTTTACAGCCGTAAAGTAAAACTGCCCCAACGGCAAAGACATAAATGAGATCTGTGGATTTAAACTATCAATGACATCACAGCAGTCTCGCATTACGGAAAACCAGTATGACCTAAGAAATACGAACCCCATCTTCAGTTCCCACTCATTCAATCATTCATTACGGCAATTTGCCTGACCAGAGCGTACTTTGGCTCGGGCCGCTTGTCGCCGAAAAAGTAACGTAGAATAACGCAGAAAAAATAAGGTTAGCACAAAGGAGAAACTGATAAAAACACGACCACCATAAAGAGTCAATGTTATGAATGCAGGCATATCAATGCTTACGAGAGAAAATCAACTCAAATAACGTTTAGACATCGATTTGGGCGATCAACAGGATCCCAGTCGAGCAGCCGATGACTACACATTTTACTTAACGGAATAGTCAAGACATTCATGTTTTGTGACTACCACGCATTTTTAGCCAACTGTTATTGGTCAAATTGTGTATTGTCAGGTGCAGTAAATACTCATATGGAATCTGGAGTATGTGACTCAACCATAGCAAGCTGTGTAACCTCATTAATTGGCCAGCTGACCGCGTATTCCGGAATACGCGTTGAAGAACAACTGCACTGTCTACGCGGACACTCTATTTGACACGAACCAATTCGTGGAGACAACAAAGGTCAAACACGTCTGTTGATATCTTTGTCGCGATTAGGTCACGTTTCTGAACTACAGAGCAAAACAAAATCTACAAAAGCATCACATACCCCTCATATCAACGACAACCGGACGCCTCTCCAACGTCACAGACGGGCGAAGGCAACTGCTATTTTCATTAGTGTAATGAGTTTGAGGCGGAACGGTTTCTTGATTGGAGAAGGTTCAGTAATCAGTGTTCGCGCACAAGCTGCTACAGACGGAATTATGATCAAACTGGCGCCAACCAATCATAGACGGCGATCAGCTGCTGTTGAATGCGTATCTGTTTCAAACAACCGAGTTGCTAGATGCAAGGTCGTGGAACAACACAGCAACAAACTGGCCAATCAAAACGTGAGGACGCCTGTCGCTTAATAGCAGTCGTAAATACTGTTGTTCCTCTATAAAAAGGTGCTGTTTTTCCAATAAATTGAGATTGCTTAGTGCCGCTCAGATTCCTGTTCTGATTTTTCTCGATTTGGTGGTTTAGCACGTGACGACGACGATTGTTGGGTGTCTGTAAATGTCGATTCTGCAAGACCTGACACAGGGTAAAAATGTGGTCAGCGCTATCTTAACAAGACCGGAATCCTACCAGTTCTCAAGTATCTGAAGTAATCTGTCAACGAGTACCTTGGACACAACAGACACTACACTCTGGTTGTTGCATAGACTTCGGACCTCTTTCCGAAGACGGGAATTACTGCGGACAGGAACCACTCATGAAGTATCACTTCAGTTTCCTACACCCTGACAAGGAAGCCTTGTTACGTATATATATATATATATATATATATATATATATATATATATATATATATATATATATATATATATATATATATATATATAATATTAACACGAAAAGGAACACAGGAATTAGCAAGTGCTACAAAGTTTGGCGACAGGACACTTGCCGGTTGTCCAGGCCTGAGAAGGGAGTCGACTTGGGAGCCCCGTCTGAAGCTTTTGGTCCACAAGAAACTTAACCCATAAGGCAGAAGGACGAAACACGGGGTTCCCAATCCATTAGAGGTTGGTTAACGGCAACAGTTTGGTTCATAATCCCATCGGATGGAGTCATTCATCCAGAATGCCCAACGCACCCTACATGAAATTACGATGGGAAAAAATGCAGTAGTGCAAGGATTTATTGAGAAAGAAGGATGGGGCGTAGATCTCAGAGTAGAAGAGTCCAGGATCAACAAGACTGTTGCGGCGGCCGATTCTTGCTGCCGAGGATCTGTGACTAAACTGGCTGAGACGGCCATCGAATGGGTTCCAGCTACTCAAGGTACCGGTATCCTTTTCGTATTCGCTGCAGCCAGTGATCATCGCAATGATTCATATGTCCTACCTTGGAATTGTTCATGATTTACGGAGGTTGGCGCTGTCCGCGGACAATACAGAGCACGTCAGACGAACTGCAAGCTATTTGGGAACGTATATGTTCCCATTAGAGAAATTGAAGCTCTTTTGTAGGGGGGGTGTTGTCAACGTGCACACTGTCGCACCATCACCATCATATAGACAGCAATACATCAGTGGTTCACACTGATGCTTAACTGCCACACAACCACGAAGGGAAAAAACCTATATAGGAAGAGAGAAGAAAAAAGAAGAGGGGAAGAGGGACCTAACTACTAAAAATAGCTACGTCTATATTCAAACATACATCAAGGTGCCTACACCTTGCAAACAAACAACCGAGCTGTAAGTGAAAGTAAGGCGTCATCAGCAGACAGCTTCCTTACGGCTTTCACTGCCCCGCATCATTAAGTGCACTCACTTCACAGACAACTCGGCCAAACAACAACATTCACGCCACTGAGCTCGATTAGCCGCCATCTCACCTAACGTCTCAAGCCACCGACTGTGAGTCGCGAGGGCCCCAGCCCGGGAGACGAACCCGACCTACAGTGACCAACCCCTTCGTGAACGATTTCATTTGTCTACGCCAGGTCATCATCTGTCCACCTCGCACCACAATGTCGCAGTACCGTCAGAGGTTATGATATGTTACAACAGACTCGGAAACCATCCGCGAACTCACCACGCCCTGGTAATATCGAGCATCGTCCACATTTGCTCACTCGCCGGGAAAACCCATTATTTCATAATGAGCCTTCAGGTGAAAGGTCGTTTAACAATCCGCAGCCTGGGGACGCGCCCATCCGTTTACTCAGGTACCATGACCACCATTCATGCTTCTGACGGAGGCCGTCTGGAACAATGAAACCAACCCTAACCCAACCATAGAGATAACGGGAAAAGATGGTCCGTTATTGCGTTCCAAGGTTACTTCCGTTCCTGACGGAGGGCCGTCTATAGCGTAACAACAGATCATTCCTGTCTCGATGTCTATGGTACGATTAAGACCAGCTGAAATGTTCCTCAAAATGCCCAGCTTGCTTGTTAATCCGGCGGGACTGACTGGTGATAAATAAACCAACTTTTTCAAATATGATCTCACTTAAACAGACTTGACGGTCAAAGTAACCAAGAATTAGGGTAAGTAGCTTGTGGCCTGTCTCAGACAAGAAGGCGTAGCCTATCTCATCGATTGTCCGACCAAGTGGTGCCCGCAGTCTCGCAGCAAGCTTTCAGTCAGCTTGCATTCAAGTTCTCCACAGCTTCCCGTATACCCTAACCATGACTGACGTACTGGAAAAGAACGCTAAAAATGTCTAGAAAATAGGCTGACACACCCCTGAATCTAAGCGGTTCTAAAATTACAAACCAATCAACCAATTCAGATGGATCCTTAAAGTTGAGGCACATAACCATTGCTGACCGACGGCACGCGTGGTGCTGTCCCCCACGTTTTGTGAAGAGTAGTCTGGTTCGCAAACCCACTTCGCGAACGAATACCAGCGTGCTCTTCTTTAATGTTCACCTGCTGAGCTGCAGTGAGTTAACGAAATATGACGGTGCAAAACACTTCATTCAACATACACACTGGGCTAGCTCCCTTGTAGTTCCCACAGACGTCCTTAACCATAAGTGTAAGAACTATAACACTCAGCTAAGGGATATATCCTCCGTTGTCTAGACTAGATAAGACACACGCGCCAAAGTCCCCATTAATGCCTCACCAATTTCTTTGAACGACGAAAACATGCGATTGCTCAGTCCAGCCGCCGTGAAATAGTTCAAGACCGTAATGCAATCACGGACATTATATATATATATATATATATATATATATATATATATATAGTCTAAGATGTTCTAGGCTCCTTGTGAGCTTTCACAGATTAGGGCGATGTCGTCACAACCTACTCTAAGACCTCGTCTACTTCAAAGCTGAATAGGGAACGGGAAGCTAAACAACCTTATCACATCCTAACTGAGATATGAAAGGTCGACAACATGCCAATATAAGCCCGAAGTCTGACAGTAAATTCTCAAAATATCGATATGCTCCTCGGACACGTCTTTTCTCGACAGACTGTCCCAGAATTCACCTCTGTCAACTAAATCAAAGGCCTATCAGATGTCCAAGAGGACAACTGTTGGTCTCCTATATGAACGGCGTAATTCAGGGGTCTGGAGAACTGTGAAGATGCACTTAATGCAGCTGCGGCAAGAGCGAAACCCAGTTTGCTCCTCACAGATGTTTCTCGCGCTGTTCGTTTAGTCTACTAAGTACAATGGCTGTGAGCAACTTTGACGCAACCGGAATCAGGCCAATCCCTGTGATTTGCACAAGAAGTGCGTGAGCTCCTTTTGAAAATGGGGGAATATTAGCCGAACACTATTCAAGTGAAAAGACTTCAGTAATCCTTCTACAGGCATCATAGGTGAGCGTGTATGGCTTCACTAGTGGGTAATCACTTGGGGAACGCACAGCGAATATGCTGGGACAATTTATCAGGTATCCTATATGAGAAAGCAGCTTCCAAGATATCCGGCCGGCTACTAGACTATTACTGATTTTTCTCGATTTCTTTTCGTAACTCACAACAGTCTGTCGACCGGGGTTTTTCATGTGGAGCCTGGTAACTTCAAAGACTCCTTAGATCCCATGTTTATGGCCATGATTCACTGTACAGCACACAACAGCAAATAATTCATGTCAGGGGTGTGAAATTTGGGTCCAGCAAGTGCATACACTTGAGGGAGTTGGATGACCCACCACACAGTCCGTCTCGCCGGAGGCTAGGTAACCTCAGTTAGAACGTTGTTCAATAAACGGAGGAAGGGAGCAGCAGCGGACTAGAGCACTGTTTGAATCCAGCAAGGTCGGCCATGCTGGATGAAGCCGTGCCACCCACATGATCTGTATACTTATATATTTAACATAAGTGGGTGAACGAACGGGTTAGTGTATCAAGGCAAATAGGGGAAGCTACGGGATGTCAGATGAAAGGGCGGAGGAAGAAAATTGAACGGAAATATTCGCACCACATTCGCAATAGATATCCGCATTAGGCGCGTCGCTGATTTTTTCATTACCCACACTAGATAGCAACCAAAACCGAAGGTGTACATTGTCCTTCGGATTCCAGTCATAAAGTGGGCTCCAACATCCGAGACAGTACACCTCGAACATAAACCACAAACCGACAACCGCAATAGCGCTTCACGTCTACCTCACTAATCGAAAGGCTAAAGTTTTCCCAACCTTGAGCGTCCCACTGAGCAACGTTGGTGGATGCTGTCTACTTGGTTAAGAAATTCGCGACCATCCACATTGCTGTTTAAAAACATTCACCGACATGGCATTGTGTCGCAGTCGGTGGTGAATCAGTGTCCGCAAACTTGACTCTTTTTTAAGTGAAAGTTGTTTTTGTTTCTTTACTTTCTTCGCAATACGGTCGGCATACTCTAGGTGCCAAAATCTAGTACCTGAGAGCATTTCCACATTAACACAGCCTGTCAGAACTAAGGCCTAGTTAATTGCAGAGTTGAATAAGGGGAGTGTTGACCAGGGGGTCGTAACAGGAAGATTGAACAACCTTGCCGAAGGTGACGACAAAGTCATAAGCATTAATCTAATCCACAATGACAAGTTGTCTTAAGGATGTTAACACACTTCTTGGACACACCGCACTTTAATAAACAGCCCTACTGAACAACTACGTCGACTGATTCAAAGACCCCCTCAATGGTTAAAGAGACTACGGTCAATGGTAAATTGTCCCGCTCACACTTGGATTTTTATTCCCTGTCGCTAAAATAGGGAAAAGCTTTCCAGAGTACCCGTGCCACCGACCTGTTTTACCCCGTTAGCGAGCTGATATATTTGGGACTGGACCCAATCAAAAGGAGAGCGCCAAGCCTCGAGCTGATGCGCACTGAAGTGATTGGGTAAAAAAATAAAACATTAGAGTGCAGGCCGATAATGATTAGTGCTTACTGAACACGAACTCACCACTGACAAGAGACAATCCTTCCGTCACCCGCGTTCTTGGCTCCCAATAATAATTTTCAAAAATGACCGATGTCCACCGTGAAGTTGCAGTAATCGTTAACCACGTCATTTCAAATTTACCACTGGAATGCAGTTCAGCCTCACCCAGTCGTCTCACGTGTGTTCACATTACCGGCTAACACAACGAGATCGTCACTGTAACCGAGTGGCAGACTACTCGTAGAAAGTGGCTCTTTCACTAACACTAGTGAAGTCTATCGGTGTACAAAGCGACAGTTCAGAGAGATATTAGAGGTTGTTGCCTCTATCCAGACCACACCGAGCTCGCTAAACAAATAATACATGGTCAACTTGTAACAGAAATCTAACTCATCATTGATGCTTCTGTTTATAACTAAGCGCACTTTAGACTGATCGATGAGAACGACTAACCAGTATTAAGTGAACATTTAATGAAGTCGAGTTTCTTACAAGCATCAGACGTTAGATTGCTACGTGTCCTGTTGTATGTAACGGATAGGGCGGCCCAGTCCATACTGAGAAGCAGTTGAGGGCGTAGAAGATGAACTGTTAGATCAGCGCCACGGGTTTATAAAGATAACGGATATCAAGAGGCCCAGATCTAAATAAAACGATTAGGGTTTTCAAACAAAACCTGTTCATATCTGTATTGGAAGGAAATGGACACGTAACAACAAACTTGAAGTGACAATCTTTTTATTCTGAATGTACACCTCCAGGGGACAGTGGTTCATCACCTTCCCACCTGTTGGTCTGCCTGCCATGAGCAATTTCGTCGACAATATTAACACAACAATAGTTTAAAATAACAGGTCACCGAGAAACAAGATGTCACACCGTATCATGGAAGTCTTAGGTTGTATCGACTAGTGACCTCCGCGTACAAAAAGCTGACTTTGAGGAAACCTAGTTTCAGAATGGAAATGGCCTGAACACTGCAGGGACTTGCAATAACTCACACTTCAGGTCTGAACAGTGAACAACAGGAACCAGAGGTCGGATCATAAGGGATGGGGCTCATCGGATATCGTCAATGATTGCTGCAGGATCTACAGTTACCATAAACGGTTCAGATGGGTTTACGTGTCTGTTGTTCACATTGCACTGAAATGATCGCGAACTACTAAAGCAACGTGAAAACAAGAAGTGAAATACGTAGCACGACCGGGATTACCTGGAAGTTTGCACGAACTTCGATGAAGGATCAAATCACGGATGTTCAGATAGTCGACTGAATAATAATCGAACATTCACACAAAATAGTAAGCCTCAGAGACAAAAACGTATTACTCACCACAACGAAGTATCGTGGTAACATGTGAAAAAATGCTGGAAGCTATGCACTGAATCTTCGCTAAAAAATTGAGCAGCTAGCTTGCTAGCTACATTTGTTCCACCGCCATAACTGCGGTCCCAAGCGCCATGTATACTGCTGGCTACCATAAGAGCCAAAGTGTCGGGACTCGTCCAACCGGGACCCTCGAAAGCGATGGCGGCATGCGCCAGTGGCATTGCATCATCCCGGTCACGAATTTCAGAGCCAGTGAAGCGACAACTTTCTATACTGGGTATTCCTACTTCTCCATAGGATGCGGGGAAATCCCCGAAGTGTTTCTCCGCCAGTTGAGCAAGTTGAGTATGATCAATACCTGAAGAGCATAAAAGGCAAGAGAATTGACGAACCTCCAGCTGCGCACAAAACCATCCGAGGGGCCTTGTAATTACACTTTATGAATTCTTTTAAGTCAGTTGCTTTCAGTGATTTCACATTTTCAACCGGTCCGAGAATTGTCCGACCAAGAGGTGTGCCCTGATATGCAGTAGCATGCAGGTAATCGAAGATGACCTCTTGGTAGTTACTTTCAATCTCCTACAGTTGTTAAGTTGAAATGAGAAGAAACAATACCTCCATTTCACGAAGTATGACACCCCGCTCGCGTTCAATTTGACTGGATTCAAACTTACTGTTTTTCAATATATCAGACAAAAGTTCGACAGCTGGAAGTAGAGCTAAACAACTTTAGACAAACCCCATGGCATGTCCTGTGTAAAACACTTGGCGTAGTAAACTGTCATCTCACGCGAGGT